>JABVXS010000138.1:0-50375 GCA_013365335.1 Madathamugadia hiepei
CATATCAGATATATGTTCTGTAGTCCTCTCTTTAGGTGTTATCGTACCGTAGTCCTGAAGAACCTCTTTCTCCGGTATTGTATCTTCAAAAGGCTTTTCAGTAAAATCTTCCGTTCTACTTATCCGATCTAAAATCTCTTCTGATCGTGCTGAAACATCCATATCAGATATATGTTCTGTAGTCCTCTCTTTAGGTGTTATCGTACCGTAGTCCTGAAGAACCCCTCTCTCCGGGATTTTTGTGCTCCTAACAGAATCTTTTATACTTTCTGCGTTTCCTTTAATAACAAATTTGACACCAGATGCATCTTCGGTTGTTTCGAGAATGGCATGAGTAGAATTCATACTTGCTGGAACTGTGTTCATTATTTTGCAGTTATCAGAACGTCTGTTCTGAAAAATGCCGCCACTTTCATGTTCGCCATTCATTACAATGCCATCTTTCATATTTTTTTGTCTTGCCATTTCAGACTTTGTCCAGTCTGTACGAGTATTTGATGCTTCCCAATGTACTGTCCCAGCTTTCTGTTCATTTTCAGTTGAAACACTGTTTTCTAACGACATCTCTTGGTGTAATTTTGACCGACCTCCTTTCACATTTCCTGATACAAGCGGTTCTATACGAACTTTTTGATTGGTTATTGTTTCGTACATATCTTTTTCAGATTTCATAGAGGTATCTTCTACTGGTATAGCTTCAACATATCTTTCTTGACTTTTGTACGTGGCTCCTGACAGTGTGTCCAAAGACTTCTTCTGTTCGACGAATCTTTCTTGTTGAAAAGTTGCTAATTCTCTTGTTCCAAAATCCTTCTGTCCTGAAATATTATTTCCTTAATAACACCTTGATAGAGCTTTTCACTTTATAATCCTCTATTCTCATTATCATTTAGCATCTGTTTTGTTTCTATTCTTATCTGGTCTTCGTTAGATAATTCGCGAATACCTTTTGTTTTAATTCCTGTTTCACCTACTCGCAGTCGTATTACTTAGCCTTTCACATCTACCCCGATTCCTTTTAGCTATAGTTGCCCGACATATCCCATCTTCTGGACACTCCTCCATTTTTGTGTTCTGTTCTCGTACATTTTTCATTCAGCTCTCTTTTCATACTCTTCCGACATATCAACATTTCCTTTCTTGTGGATGCTAAACTAAATGTTAATTTCAAGCAAGCAGCGCGCAAATAATGTTTGCCATAGAAATTTAATTTTGCAGTATTATTGGCACTGTCCTCACCATTAGATCAAGTCTGTTCTGTTGGAAGACTTGGGTGGAGGCACATATGTGTACCGTCTTTTTTTTCTGGCTTCGCTATAATTAGAGACTTCGTTTATCTCCACCTCGATTTCATGTAAATCCCGTCCATTTTATGTGTTTCATCAGGAAAACTGTTTATAAACTTAACACAATCCGTTATTCGCCTCCTCCCAACCCCTATAAAATCTTTCAAGTGCTCACGTCCTCAACAAGATCCGGTTTAGAAATTACTCCCTTCATAATAATGGATCAGTGTACCCCTCCTTCAAGTACTCATTTGCGTCCCTTCAGAGATGGTTCTCGTTTCATTTTCTTCGTACCATTTTCTTTCAATCAGCGAAATCACATCAGCATTAGTGTCTGATTCCTCCTCACTTTTTTTGCATCTTTTATAAGTACATATACCGGCCAGAAAATCTTGCAAACGCAGATATTTTTTGCTCTTTTCACAACTTTTTTACCCGCCGTTCTCAAATTTCCCTTTTTTCTAAAGTAAATGATGCACCCATACCCAATTTCTTCGACGTATTCAATTTCATCAAAAGTTCTTCAATTGACAATTTTTCTACAGCAAATACAAAAATCTCGTGTGTTGATTTTCCCAGCAGACTCTTTGAGTTTAATAGGCTCCACTGCTACGGGTTTCATGCTTTTCACGTTCCATTTCAAATGTTGATTTTGATTCGGCGTTATCCTCTGTTTCTTTATGCCCTTTTTTTTACTGGGTTGCAAAGTGAATCATAAAATTTCATCTTCCTCTACGAATTTTTAACCTAGCAGTTCCAATATCTCGAGTGCTTCGTGCGAATGTTATGCTTACACTTTTGCAGCAACGTTATTGTAGCGGTGAATGAATCGATTGTCATTTGCAGACCTTTTAGCTTATCTGTGGCTTTTCCAGAATACCGGTAAATTGGTTTTTCCTTCGCCAAATGATTAGTTCCAGCTTATCAATTCCACTCTCTTCAAGTCGAGGCATCATATCATCAGTCCATTGTACTTAATGAGCGCCTTGTGTGACAGAAACCACATCCTACCTTGCCACTTTCGTTCATTCTTTATCTAATTCATTTCTTTTGCAGCTTCTACGGATGTTTCTTTTTAAAACAATTGTAACTCCTCTTCCAGATTGTGAAGTTCCCAAGTATACTTTTTCATTTTCTTCTGAATCTCCTTGTTCCTCATCATAAGTAACCATTGCATACCGAAAATGCATTATTTGCTTTTGTGATGCGAATTTTCAACATAACTTCTCGAAATCATGTTTCCTAAAACTACTCTCTCTGCATTCATATTGGCTTCAGAAGTTGCATTTCCTATCATTCTTCTGCTTTCATTATTCAGATATTTGTATCTACGCCACTTACTGTGTCAATCCTTTGCAATGTGATCGATCTTCATTCTTTCTGCTCTCATCGCTACTGAAGCTATCTCCTTCAAGCCGCTCAGTTTTGAACTCACCGGTTTCCGTAAACTTTTTCTTTTTCAAGAATACCAATGTTTTCCCCTTTTCCTGAAAAGCTATTGTTGGTATCAGTCCCTGGACCTCTCATACTTTTTCTTGTCGCCCAAATCGCATACTCATAGAACGCGCTGATGAGATAGATGAATTTCTTTGAAATCCATATGAAACTAAAACTCTGGAACTAATCCGAACATGGCTGGTAATTTTGTCAAATCTATTAGTTGTTTACTCAACACTGCTCTTTCATCCTCGTCATACTGATCCAACTCTTTGCATATTTCCTCGCTTCATTTTTTTGAAAAATGATCTCGAGTATGCTTGCTTCATTATGCAAGCCATTCTTCATTCTATGACAACTTTCTGTTCTGACATAACACTTTTGACTTACTGATTTCGCATGGCATTCCACTTCCTCTAAAGACCGTAAATTCCTTGTCCTTCCTGTTTTCAATTGAATTACCAAAAAAAGCTGCTAATTTCTCTGTAGGTTTTTCTAGCAATGTAGCTGTGATACCTATTTCATCTAGTCAGGTGTACTCCATCAATCACAATTCTGGGATATACGTTGCGTTTCTCAGTTCAATTCTTATAAAGCATGCGTCTTTTTTTCAGATTTTCAGTTTTTCCAGTATGCTGCAGTGCAAGTATTTCACCCTTTACACTTTCGTTCCCCGGCGGAACATTTTCTTGCTCCCACTGTTCTTTAGTTTGGAATATTCTTCAGTGACAGTGTGTATTTTGTCCACATCAACAGTTTTCTATCTTTCAACCGCATGAAATTTCGAACACTTTTTCTGATACCCTTTCACTGTTTCCGGTTTACCGTCACGTCCACTAGGTATATTTTTTGTACTTTAGTCCTACCATTTCTGGGAAGACCTAGTTTTTCCATAAGTATCTGCCCTGATTCAAAATTGTATTTTTGAACACAAGGCCCTTCTTTTCGAACCTCATATTATACCCGCAATTAGTTTTACTTCGTGCTTCCTTATAAATAATTGGATAACTCTCCAATCTGAGTTGTTAAAAATAACTTGCCAGTCTCTTTTGCATCGGATTGACTGCTTTCCGGCTTGTAAAGCACTGCTTTCGGTTGCTCATTGTTAAGTTTACTAGGTCCTTCCTGAAAAGGACCACGTCCCTCATGCTTTGTAACTTTCGCTGGCTGTGATGCATCACCTGATTTACGAGTGGACACGACTTGGTTGTTCGTTAACAGCGTTTCAAATACATTAATACGTTCCCTAACTGAACGTATTGTTTCAAGATCATTCGGAACTCGCCCTGAAAAAAGTATTCCAGTATTGAGTTTGCCATAAAGTATTAAGAACATTGAATTTGATAGATATGTGAAATATAGTAAACAACGTTCTTTAACTAAATAACATGGCAAATTTATTTTGGAATGATGTAAAAATTCTGAACACCTCGAAACTGCTAAACGGTAACTCTCAATATCGGACACATCAGTTCGTATAAAATAAAGCATTGTGGTGTATCGGTAATGTTTTTTGACTTACTTCATAATGTTAACGTTTATTCATTCACATATTGTGGAAAGCATAGAAGCGGATTGTGGATTAGTTCAACTTCATCAGATCAGAGGAACAGCTTGTCAGTAACTCGAAACCCAAGGGTTTTTTGATGACACTATTTTTGTCCATAAAATTTCTCTAGGGCAACTTGTATTGAAGAACTGACAAGTCAAAATATAGAAACCATATTCAGAATGATTCATTTTAACTCCAAGATAACATGAGGCAACTTGACCGACAAGTAGATAAAAAGTAATTAAACTATAATGGATCATCAAGGTAGCTTGAAAGAGAGAAGTGAAATAAAGAGAATGCGGTTATAATCAGGAAGTTCGTTTAGTAATGGATCTCATCTTTCTTTTTCTAAAGGGGCAGATGAACAGTCGAGGACTCTCACATGAGGACACTCTAGACATTTCAATTCAAAAGAATCTGAAACCTGAGGCTTAGACTACGCAAACGCAACGAAAGTTCAGTATGAGAGTTCTGACTGTCATAACATTGATGACTTCACCTTTTCAGTTAGGAAGACTGACTAACTGAGCAATCTCTAACTGTTTCTTGTTTTTTTTACAAAACTTAATTCGTGACTTGAGCAACTGCAAATCTCTAGCAATCGTAGAAATTGCACTCGTTTGCATGCTGATCGAGAAAAACCAATCAGAACTGTTTCCAATGTTTGGTCATCGCACAGTTCAATTACAGGACGGCCATTCAAATGTTCTATTTTAGCTTCAAGAAGAGGAAGAACGCTATAACTATATCTATTTTAACAGTTAGTCCATAGCACATCATTAGTGTTTTTAACAGGAAATAACGAATCTCGCTGTATGATTAAAAAGGTTTTATCAGATCTACAGTTTTAAGAATGCTAACTTAAAAATCCTCATATTGATCACTGAACCCCATATGAATGTATCGATATCTAAAGCAGAGCACCTACTTTTAAATGCAACATACGTTCAAGCATTTATGACTGAAGTACTTCTGAAATAGCGGCCTAGTATTATGCTGCATACCTTAATCCTTATGCAAATTAATATAATGTTTGCCTTAATACGATAAAGAGCAACTTCTGACACCATATAAGACTGTTCAATAATGTTTCATTTCAAACTCCAGATGAAATTCAGCCAATAACGGAAAACAAAGTTATAGAAGCAGGCGTAGCATACAGCAACAGTTACGTTTGTGAAGACTGGATTGAAAAGTAAGATAAATGACAATGGAACTTCCGTTTCCGAAGAATCGAAAAATTGAAAAGTGCTAACTGCATCAGCAAATGCCAAATGATAAATGTGCAATCGAATAGAAACAAACTAGAAGGAAATGGACACCTAGTATTTCCCACACTAAATCCTGCGCTTATGGCTCTTACGCAATCTCCTTTAAAATAAAGCAAGTGAGGAATACCTGAGCAATATGGCACTTTTCTTCCTTGCCTTTTTTCTTTGTCTCTCCCTATCTCTCCTTTTTTACTGTTTTCTTTCCTTTCATTTGCGACTAGGAAGATCCTCAAACTTATGGTTATAACAGCGGGTTTCACAACAGCGGTCTATGACTTCTAACAAGTCATGCAAACAAAGCTATTTGCCGTGACAACAATAGACCAACCAAGAAAAGTTGTGCCAAGACAAGCCGATAGATAAGAAAACGAAAAATATTTGCAGTCTACAAGTAAAACTCGTTGAAAGGCTACGGTTGTTGTGGCTGGTCGCTTGAATATAGTTTTTGCTGCTGCTTGGTAATTGGGCCAAACGTACGTGCTGGTCACCAGGATTCATGCTCTCTGAGTACACGTGCTCGTTTGCCTTCAATCGTATCAAATCTCCTACATGGAGACAACAAGAAGTGTGAAAGAAGCATCAAGTGAAAAGAACACAAAACCAAAAAATATAACCAACAGCACTACTACATAACTAAAAAACGCATTTTTGAGTAAATGAAAAAATGAAGTTATTGCAATATCACCGGTTTACTTTAATAACAATAAAAACTCAAAAATTAAATAGAAGCAAGTCATATCGATCGACCAAAAGAATACGACCTAAAAACACTGAAAATAAATAAAACCAAGCAAAATTACTACAACAATAAGCATCACAAAAACAAGAGAACAAATGGCAGTTCACTTTAAATGAACACTTAATTCTGCATAACGAAAAAGGGTGCAATCCGCGTACATGCAGCAGTGGTAAAAGTTAAATCACTAAAAAGCTGGCAGATTGCAAGACGTTCCATATAAATTCATCTTTTACTCACCCGTATTCGACTCTGTTTTCTCTCCTGCAACATATTTAAAAAACAGTTGAATTAAAAACACAAAAATACTGCGAGCTCAAACGACTTATGTTAGTGAGAAGTATAACTACACTGTTAGCTCATATCTTTGACTATTAAGAGATTAAAATTAAAAAAATTTATGCAGCACTAGTAATAAAAAACCATTTATGATCCTAATTGAAATCCCCATGTTTTAAGGAAATTGGAATAACCAGCAGTGAAACAAAATACTATAGAATTAACAGAGTTTATTAATCCATCTTGAAAGAAAATCTTACAACCGGTGCACCCAGAAAGCTGTAAGCAAACCTGGAAGTGTAGCTCGTGTTGTAGTTACAATGCGCGTCATTTTCTTTGAAACAACTACCGAACCATCTTCACTTGTAAAACCCTCCGCCATCGTTTCATGCTTCTGATCGGTTACTTAAAAATGATCACTACTTACTCAGCAGTTACAACGCAGTTTTCTTTCCATATAACAAATTACGTTTAAAAAATTCCTTTCTATAACTGCACCTCGACTTTTTTATTCAATTCATTATGATTGAAATCAAAGCGGAATAGAAAAGAGAATTAAGTATTTAAGTGATAAAATCCACGCAGAAATTGGACAGAGAGTATATTGTCAACAACTTTGATTTCATAAATGAAGCAGTGAGAAAAAGACTTACGTAATGGGGCATTCCGTTCTGTAGGGAAAGGAGTTTCTGTTACACCTGAAACGTACCATAACGACTAAGGAATACATAATTTGCAAAGTCCAAACTAAAAGCAAATCTGACTCATATTTGATAAAAGCTGCTGCTGCAAATATTGCACTGTTGCTGGATCTAGACCTTTCATACCAGGCATTTCCGTTTCAAAAACAGATTTTTCGGTAGTGATGTGCTCTGAGGAATTGACAAGAATCTGAACATCAGCAGTGGGTGATGCTGAAGCAAGCAACATGGAAACGGCATGTGAAGTAGTTGCATCTGGAGGACAAATAGCCCCAGCAATGTGCAGTTCCTCTTCGAGATCCTGCAAGCGACGAACTGCAGCTGCGTGTCGGCCAGGGCTGCTCATTTTCAGTGAATTAAAAATGATGAGCAAACGCCTACAACTGACTCAACAGACCGCTTCATCCCATCGAACTCCTCCTCATTTTCAAAGGTTTCTACTGTTCCTGCTGCATCACTGGAACTCACAAATTGCATACTTCCTTTACATCCGTGTTCGCGATCTCGAAAAGTATGTACAGGAGCAAACAATCGTTTGTCCTCAAACAAATCGCTGGGAAAAACTGGCTTAATCATGTCACTGTCATGCTCATACTTCAGTTTTGGCTGAGTCTGGATCTGCGGATCCATCTCTGCGCTTACTGTTTGGCTCTGCCACCGCTGTGCCTCCGAAATCGTTTCCTCTTTCAAAATTCCACTCTGCATTTCAGTGTCCATCACCTTAGCTTTAGCGGAGCTACCTAATTCATCTGTAATTTGCTCACGTTGAAGTGATATTTCCTCATCAGCAATGAAATTTGCGACAGATTCTATATGATGAAACGATGAGCTGGTGCTTAAGCATTAACAGTCCAGCACGACCCCATTCATAATAACTGTACCGGAACCAAATTATTACAGCGAGGACTAGGCTATGTGTGGCAACCTCCGAAGCAGACATTGTTTAGCTCTAGAAGTATGGGGAGAAACAGAGATGAGAGTATACAAGAGTCAGCTGTCGTGCTTCATGTGTCCCTGTCAGATATTGGAGCAAATTTATCGAGAGTAGCAGTTACAGACTACAGCAAAAAAAAAAAGTGAAAGGTTAATGGACAATGCTCTAACAATATGGGAAGCCCAAACAGCACTCAAATTATAATGCTTTGCAAAACTTCATTTGTAACATAGGTATGTGCGAGATTGCGATTTAAATCAATTTGTGGATCCCGATTATTCATAAACGCTCTGCCCTTTGGCCTCTTCATCAGTTCGCCTTTCCTCCATCACGTCTGAAAAATCAACGGCATCATGTGCTACTGCCTATTGCTGCTGCTCTGATGCAGGTATTCTGCTGCACACTCTGTTCTCCATCCTTGTTTACAAACGAATGCAAAATAACTCTCTCTTCCAATGCCTCATTGATCACAATCTCGCAGTTAATTACTTCAAATGATGCAGAAAGGATGTGGAAAACAGCTGACTCAATTTGGCCTTCCAAAATCCCCGCTCCTCTTCTTCATACTACTACAGAATTGATACACAAGCGGCTATCACAAGTTAAAGCACGAACAGCCACGCTGTTATAACAACAGCGTCAACCAATTAACTCCGATAACATAACAGGAAATGTTTAGTTAGCAATAGTGCAAGCAATAGAAGAAAGAGCTATACAGATAGCTGTAAGTAATCCCCGCAATTTCATACCAAACTCTGCATCCTCCTCAACACGAACGAAAGCGCTGTGTGCAGCAGGCAGAAGTGCAGACTGATATTTGATATATTAACGCAAAGGGTTCCAGCCCTCCCTCCGAGCTCCATAAAAAGGAATGCCAAATTATCCACATGTCCCAGATCAAAAATTTTGTTCTTTTCTAATAAAATGAATCAATCCCTCGGATTATCAGCTCAGTAAGTAGCAAGGAGATCATTCGATCATACATTCTTTTCAACTGTGCTAGCTAATCAGTGTTTCGATCATACATTCTTTTCAACTGTGCTAGCTAATCAGTGTATCTTTTCGGAGAAGTTAAAACTGTTTCGACTTTTGCATCAAAAAGCGAAGCCTTCTCTCCATCTGACAAAACATTGATTTCATAAATAGGTTTTCTATGCCGCTTTAGAGCAATCATGAAGAGAGAGAAGTACAAATATGTGAACAGGCCAACATCACTGATGCACAATACGATTTTCGCGCATTGCAAGCAATAAAACCAACTCTTTAAGGAAATACACCATCAGATAATCGAAAACCTACATCCCGATTTTTAAAATGCATGGCTCTGCATTAAAGGACCACTTTTCGGTTTGAAAAAAAGTTGAAATTAAAAAGAAAATTACATACCTATAATGCGGTCAGCCTCATTTTTTGCTGAAGTCATAACAGAAGATGCGTCTTCGCTATTACATTCTGTATCATTATCGGATGTTTTAGGTTTGTCGGGTGAAACCGGCGTAGGGTGACTATCCATTTCTGTCGTCTTCAGAGTGATTGCATCACCGTTTTTTATCTTATGTATTGTCTGGTGATTAAATGTTCCTTCTTTTGCTGTTCCCTTCAAGGAATGATATCCTATTTGAGCAACAGTAACATAAAATAAATTGTAATTCTTGTTTATAAACATCACTGAAAGCAGTGTTAAATATCGGTGATTCCCAAATCAATAATTTGAATTAACTGAATGAAGATACGCTTTAATATTGCTGTTAAAAATTCTAAAAAAAAAGTCAGAGTAGAAACTAGTGTATAGTGAGAAATCTAGATTGACAGTTTTACTTTTTGCTCCAAACTCTGTTCCACTTCTTGAACCATTCGATCCCACTTTTCTCGCTCTTCTTCGTTGAGAGGCACTATCCTGTCGACGATTTCTTCATTTACAGCAACATTATCTTCATATGTAGTGGTTATTGTGCGTTCTTCCACAATAGGACCTGCAATTAAAATTGTCTACAACTGCAAACTTTATGTCAAGTCTTAGCACCATAGAAACCGGTTAGAACCCACCAGTATCAAAACTTCGCTCACCATCTTCCGAATCATACACATGCCGCTCAGTACGCACAACTGTTCGGACTTCTGAAACTGCAACTTCTTCTTCCTCTTCTGCAAAAAAAGTATCTCCTCTAATACTTACATCATTGCATTTCAAGATTAAAATCACTGATAGTTCATAAGTCTGCATTTCATATCTCCTGGAAGGGTAATTAACACGGAAAGGTAAATCAACTAACTCACTTGGTTCTTCCGTATTTGCTCCATTATATCTTGACTGTTGAAAGAATGGTTCTCCTGCTGTTAGCTGCTCTATCGCTGTCACCTTTAAATAATTAATTTTTTTTTTAGCTTTCATATTATCACCTAGTTAAGCAAATTTCCAAATCACGGTAATGATTTTTCCGGGGTAGCGTACAGCGGGATAATGACGTCTGTCGTCTACTTCTAACAAAGTTGGTGTTGTTACAGACGTTCCAGAAATATGTGAATTTTCAACTCTATTCATTTCTCGTACGACATCACCACGTCCTATCCGCTGTAATGCAGATCGCAAAGCAGCAGCTGCAATTTTCAAAAGTATTTGCGTAATTACCATATATTACAAAATATTGAACAATTCTGATATTCTGAATTCCTTTTTGATATTCTGATTGACCAATAAATCCTTTCCTTCAATTCTTTCTGTTTTTGGAAAAAAAATTTACGCGTAGATTGTTCTTTCTTCAAGAACATCCAAATGCGTAGAATAGTGACTGCTTCAGTGCCAACATGCTGATGTCGAACTTGTCGTATATCAGCATCAGGAACTTCCAGCGCTCGGGCTAATCGATGCCAATCAGCACCAATTAATCGAGCAACATGGGATAGTGACCGATTATCTGGCTCAGAAGTTTCACGGAAAGCTCCCGCATATTTTTCCGTCAAGGCAGCTTCCGAAAGGAAGGGCTTTTTAGTAACCACCGATCCCTAAAAAATTAATTTCAGTATGACATATCCCAATAATATAGCAGAAAAAAGTGCATATGAATGTTACTTTCGATTTGATGCAAATCCGTTAAAATTTCAGATTTTTTTCACAAATACCACCTCTACCACATTTCCATTAAACCAAGAATTATTTCATCCACTAATTTACAATCCGGTATTTTTTTATATTACTACAACAATATTACCGGTCCAATAAAATCTGGAAGAGTGATTGAAAGAATGCATAATGGCGTTTGAGGAGGCAAATTCTCCGCCCTCATTTTTGGTTCCTTCAAGAATGCTATCCGGCCAACAGCAGCAGCTTCGTTATCCGTGTGAGCACGTGTCTTAATTAAAATAACAGATAAAAACAAGAATTAAAAGAATAAAAAATTATATCATCCAATAAAGGCTAGGAATAAATAAGCTCGCTGCAATGAAGAAACCTATTTTAATCTGCATTAAATTAGCCAAAACATTTGCATTTATCATGAAATGATACCTTTATCATAAAAGCAAGTCGATTTTCTTGAAATGGCAAAAAATAGAGCGAAAGTTGGTCGCCACTTTTAGTTACTGGAACAATATTTCCAGAGAATTCTAAAAATTGATGCCGTCCACTCAAAACTTCCACATCTTTCGACTTGGCGATTTCAATGAACTGCTCGTGTTTTTCCAGGGTTTTATCTTCCCGGTCATCAGTCATACAAAACAGTCTAAAACTTACTAAACCATAGGCATCATTAATTTTGTCCATCAAAAAGTTTTGAAAAGACACAAGAAAACATGTAATAAATTACCATCAAATGACAAGAACGAACCTCAGCTGTCCCTCATTAGGAAAATTTCGTCGAGCAAATACAAGAAATTTAGCCATATACGGAACTGCAATCGCTTCGTTGTAAACTTCCTGTGCCATCCTTGCAGCATCCCGTGGAGTCTGGCAATCCATTAACCAAAATCGAGCAGAAACCGTGGTTGTAAATGAAACATCTTCGCCTAGATCAATGAAAGAAATGAGTGAGACTATACCAGAAGGCTAAGCATAACTTAATGAACTATTCACAGGTTTTTACCAGATTAGGCCGCTTCTTTTCCAACAAATCAAAAATGAAACAGAAAGAGATATTATCAGACTAACCAGTAAATGTTAACTGGGTGGTTCCAGTAATATCTTCCCACTGAGCAGGAGCAGATCCCCCAGTTATACTGCAAAGCAAACGAAGCGTCGGTGGTTCTTGTCCCGGCTGGCCACTAGAAATTATAAATGATTTTAAATTTTGGAATATAATAAAAAATTTCAACACCCCGTCTTTTCTTATCAATAATTTAGCTTGATGTTTCGTAATGAATCAAGAAAACTGAATAATTATAGAAAATCAATACCTATACTGCGTTAACATTCCTTTATTCGAGCTTTGTGGCAGTGGAATGCAAAGCGTTATGGGCTTGTGAAATTTACGCCGTCGCGGTTCAACAGTCACAATAGGAGATACCGCAACTCTGTTTCCGTGCAAACGAGTGACTATCTCTTGTGGTACTGGCTGAGCTTGCACAGAAACTTTGATCGTCTTTGTCAAAGAACCATCCGGAAATATAGCCTGGAAGGTGATTCAATAGCACGGGCAACCAAGCAGAGTATTTGCAAATATTGAAATTACTTTCGAAGAAATACCTGGACACGAGGAACAACTGACGAGAGTATTACACCACCTTCTGGCCCAACACAGTGTACTTCCTGTCGAACACGAGTAACTACCGCAAAATACATGGGAAAATCATTGGTGAGGATGCGCGTTATTCGCGATGTATGTAAGTCATCAAGCTGAGACAATTCTTCCGCATCAAATGATTCATTAAGTACCTAAAAAGATGAAAAACTCTCATATTACAAAAAAAATTTATGTAGAACATTAAGAATTAAAAAAAACATGCACAGACTTGCTTACACAAACCTCTTGTACAGCATCTTCTGTTGCCTCCAACTGATGCTCTTTCCAATGTTGTCCATCATCAGAACGCAAAATGACAATCTCGCGCTCTCGCCCCCGAAGTGATGCAAAATGCGGCACTTCCAAAATAACCGGACCCAAGAACTTTGCACCATGTGGTGCCATTTCGAGTATACGCGAAGCAAGCGCTTCACCTTCACTTAACGGTGGTGAATGTGCCAACTTATCCTAAAACATGGCATGCAAAGTTTTTTAAATGAGACCTAGCTAAACTTTTAAATCTCTACACAAAGTAACAATTACCTTCCGAAGGTATCTACATGTGACGCGTGTTGGCTGTGGCGCTTTTCTCGGCGGTATAATGATTCTCACACCAGAATGCCGGCAACCACGCATTGCTCCTCCACGTGCATCTACCATAAACGAAATTAAAAAGCTGAAATAACGACTATCTTAATGATGGAATGATGAATGAGCGAGTGAAAGCGCTAGTTAGTGCTGCCATTCCTTTAGTTTCAGAAGCCCGATGTTCATGGAAAAGTAGACAAACTTCCATCATCTAAATCAAAGATGCTCTAGATAATCAGTTATACCAGCGAAAGCATAGATTTTTAACTAGCACTGTTTCAGAAAAGACAAATATAAGTGGTTAAAACCCATTTCGTGTATAATTCAGTACGTCTGAAAATTCCTAAAATAAACTGGAAATATGCTTACGCAAACAGCTTAAAGAATTTCAAAACAAGAAAAAAAAACATGTCTACTTCGAAAAACACAGTAACAGAGGGGTGGGACAATGGAGGAAAGTTTGCGAGGAACCTGGATGCAGAACTTTTAAAATGAATCAAGAAAATATATTTCAGAAAAATTTTGATTATCTAAATTTAACAACAACTTCACTGCACCACACATAAGAGCTCACCAAAACAGGAAGTAGCAAATATTCTTAAAAACCTCATTGACAACAAAAGTAAAGAAAATTTGAAAAGTAAAAAAATAAATGTCTACTATCGGACAGAGAAATAAAACATGCCGTATGGTGCAAAACAAAAAACTGTCGTAGCCAATAAAAACTAACGTTTTATGAAGAAGTTTGCTGAAATAAACAAATTATAAGTTCGGCAACATCTAAGTTCCATAAACTGCATTATTTCGAAACAATGGAACACCATGTTATGACGAGGTTATAAAAAATTTCTCTAAAGAAAAATAAGGCATTCAACGAATAGTTGCAGTGCAATATTTCTTGACAATCAACTCTATATTCAGTTATGCAACGAATTCAACTTTACCTAGGTTGCATGGCAGTTTTCGTTATTGGAACATTGTCAGAAAGCAATGCATCCACTGAAGGATCACCCATTGTTGTAGTAACAGGTTCATGCTAAAAAAATTTTTTTATTGAGTCGAAAATAGAGCCTTATAAAAAAAATTAAACTGTCTAGTGACTGGGCAAAAATGAAGGCCACATATGCATATGTCTCACACTGAGTAAAGATATTTAATAATATAAATGAATATGGTTGTCCTCAATTTATTTTACTCCATTTATGGTAATAAAAAGAGACCACTGTTAATCAAATAACATAGCATAAAACCATCACTTGTGCTTTGCGAATTAATGCATCCAAATCACCATCCGTACCTTCCATTTCGGGGCTTTGTGACAGCATCTGCAAATGCAGAGAACTTATTCGATATACACAGCACATTTAATTTTCATTGGAAGTCACTTTGTGTCCACTTCAAGCATTGGAAAGTTTTTTTGCAAGCAAAACGAAGAACAAAGAATAATAAAACAGCAACCAGTACGAAATTCAAATTACGATGTCATTTAAAATTTATTCTTGCCATGGAATAAATGATCTTATACTCTCTTCCACGTGAATCAGCAAGCAAATAAAATCACCAAAACCAATCATTCGAAAAAGTAGTTATTACAAATCGAATAATCAAGCGATTCTCGCATATGTAAAAAATACCGGTTCTGCAGCATGGATCAGATGTACACCAGTTGAGCCATGCAAATCTTTCGTGAGACTTTCTGAGAAGTCATGAACATGAGCATTGGCTGAGATCTGATTATCTTCACCTATAAAAAACCTTCAGCGTATACACTGGCACTTTAATTTCACTGTTGAATACGTTGGAGCTATTATCTGAGGTTCTCTAACAAATCGTCATTACAACCTTCCACTGTTGTCAATCGTATCAAGGTCATATCTCTTCAGGTAAGAAAAATTCATGGCCGAATCATTACGCAGTTGACTGATACTGCAACAAAACAGAAGGTAAAATGAGCAACTTAAACAGCAGTTGCGTTAGTTGTCGAGGATGAACGGTGAAAGAACCCGTTCTTGAGCACAGTCTTACTGATCACTGACTTCAAGCAGCTTTCCAGTAGACTAGAAACACGAAAGTGGAAGCAGAAGAGGAACTACATGGATAGTGAAACGGCTATGTGACCTTAGCAAACTTCCTCTGCCCGTGGCAAAAAATCGGGAAAGTATGAAATCAAAATTGAAAACTGTAGGATTAACAAAGACCAAAATCTGTAAAAACCTCATAATTGAGACAGAGAAAATTTATTACCAGTTCTTATAAAACGAAGTCAAAAATTCACCAAGTGCGACTTTTATAACCGATATTTACCACCAGAACGTCTTGCGATAAAAAGCATATTACTCGGTATAATACAGAAAATATCTACTAGGCCAGAATGGTATAAAGCCCATTTAGTAGCGGAAAGAAAAGTTGCCTCTGCATGAAAAACTACGTTGTACTACAGATACTTCAGCAGAAATGCAGTGAAGGAGCTGTATGTACATGCAACAGATCTATGCAGCACGTAAAAATCCATTTAGGAACCTGAGGCACATATTAGTTTCGACAGCGTTACCAACACACTTCTTATCAGCACCACGACACAACCGCAAACAAATTAATTAACCACGAATACAGAAGCATATGCATTATATCCTTTATGCACTAACAACGAGTATTTATGCTGTAATCCATAGAGAAACCACAAAATATTTTCAAGGTAATCTGTGGAAAGTGATTTCTATATTAATTTGAAATTAAAAAGCTTGAATCAAAAACTAAAGAAATTCAAATGCAAAAAAAAGAAAAAATGAAAAAGACCATACGTGATAAGTAAATCAGAGTAGCTCCATGTGAAGGATAGGGGCTTGAAGTGTGATTGGGAAAGAAGCTCAGGTCATGGTCATCTGATGTTGATAAACGTAACGGCGAATGTGCCAGTGCACGAAGATGAGATGCGTCCTCCAACGTATTCGGTGCTGAATCCACGAACAAAAGCTCAATAAAAACAGCAGCAAAAACAAGAAAACAACATCGACAATAGCGACAGGAACATTCAGCAACACAATAACAACTGATAATCCAACCTTTGTAAGCAGTGCTGCTCAAATACCACTCAGTAACTCACCATTACATCAATACAACAGTAGCAAAACGAAAAATGGAATAACCGTAATTAATGAGCTTACTCATTTGCAACCAGCTGTTGCTTTAAGCAAAATACAACAGCTGGTTTTCAAATTTCATAACCATATTCGTAATAAACACATTTTCCTGCTAATGAATTTCCAGATAAAGATGAAAGCAGTGAACTCAAAAACAAAAAAACCTAATTAATGTCAAAAATCACTCAAAATGTCTTATTTAGTTGACCTGGTAATGAAAGACACAATAATGCCCTTTCCATCACCACTCTGTGTAACACAGAAAATTTACCCTCCCCGAACTCGATTATTTTTTGGAATGAAGGACTCATGCTGGCACTGGTTACTACTGTAACATACCAATTATTTGTTCAATTGCACTTCCCGCACTTTTTATTGTATTTAAAGTCACCGAGATCCCGTCAATTTTTCAAAAATTTTTAAATTTAATAAAACAGCATGAGATATGAAAAGAAAAGGAAAATGCGTTAAATAGAATATTCTGACCTTATTTACCAAGAGAATGTGCTACAGATCCATTCCTGTCACTGGAAAATTCGACAAAAGACAAAATAAGCAGAAAATAAACTCAGCTTGATGAAATGCCTTCTTCAGCGGCAAACAATTTATGTATAAAAACTTGCTTAAAAATAATAAAGGTAGTAATTACCTTCATCCTCTGAATCGGTAAAAATGGTTTCATTCATTGCTTCCGGACTCTGAGGTTTATACCTTTCTTCAGTAACAGTTGTAGTTTCCGTAATCACGGTAGTCTCGGTAATTGTTTTCAGAGCTTGAACCACAGATACATAACCCAAACGTTCAGCAATCGATAATGGAGTCTGTCCTGTCTGCAAACCCGAGAATGTCAGACCACAAGACACTACTTCAATATAATTTCCTTTCCCACGAAGCTCACCATAGCAGTCACACTCTCCCAAATTATAACGGTAAACAGTCATTTGTTGCTTCAAGCGCCTACCTACATAATCTTGCCAAAAGCTAGTCAAAAAACATGTCACATTTACTGACCCATCAATCTATTATTAATTATTACCGATGTATAGACATTTGGATTAGCACCGTGCTCCAACAAATAACGCACAACATTGTTGTGTCCTTGCTGAGCAGCTTGATGCAATGGAGTATATGAAGCACGAGTATTAGCTGAAACCTGGGCGCCATGCTCCATTAAGAAACGTACCATATTGACTTGTCCTGCAAGGTTCACAACAATGCAGTTCATGTAAGATAGATGAAAATAAGACAATTAAAGAATTCGAACCGAAATGGCAAGCTACGTGCAACGGCGTATATCCTGCTTTCGTTTTGGGATCAGTGGCGGCGTTCTCTTTCACCAGTTCCTCTGCTACACTGACACGATCCTCCTGCGCACACAAGTGCATAGGTGTCAAACCGTTCCTTGCTTGGGCTCCAACCTGAAATGTGCAACAGTACCTATAAATACACACCACTGTGACTACAGGCCGCTTCTCGCTTTACGAAGCTAAAATGTCAAATAAAGTGATGTGAATCCACATTTTAATGACAAAATTTAGTCCAATTTTTTGTCATTTCTCTAAAATCTACCTTGGCTCCATTTTCAATTAGCAAAGCAGCCATTTCGCGATGACCCTCTTGGGCAGCAAGATGAAGTGGTGTGAATCCAGCTTTGCTTTCAGCATTCGCATTGGCCTTGGAAAAAAATAAATGCAAAGAGTAATACGGGTCTACTTTGATAAAAGAAGTGACTCACTTTAGCATAAATGGAATCTACAACAAAGCCTAAAAATCGGCTATTCACTAAAATCCAGCTTTGCTTTCAGCATTCGCAATATTAAAGCAAACTAAAATCGCTGATCCATGCAACTGCATGTCTGGAACCCAAAAAATACGGCAAAGTAATACCCTATATTGAAGAAGAGTGCTAGCAATATCCATTTGATTTTTCTTTGCAGCAATATGCAAAGGAGTATATCCATTCTTGGCAGAAGCATGTGCGGAAGCACCACTTTCTAAAAGTAGTAACGCCACCTTGTCGTTGTTGTAATGTGCCGCTACATGTAGAGGTGTCACCTGAAACGGTCACTAATATTTGAACATACTTGCAAATTGAAAAACAGCAAACAACTTGATTACCGGTTAAACTATGCTATAATGGCTTAAATGACTATGTTTTAGCATTGTGTTGTTAATCATTCATTATGTCATACTGAAATTTTCTAACCAATATATCAACAAAGTTTTAAAAAATAAGGTTACTTTATCGGTGATATTTCAGCAGTACACCTAGTGATAATGCAAAATTGAAATGGTAGCAATACATTAATCATCTCAACTTACATGGTTCTTGCCTTCCATATCAACCGATGTACCTCGTTCCAGCAATAACTTTGCTACCGACAAATTTCCGTATTTAGCAGCTAAGTGCAAAGGTGTGAAACCTTTCTTGGTGAGCAATGTACTGTCGGTTTCATGATCGATAAGTATTGCTGCTACTTCCTCCTGCCCCTCCTATAATATACGAAGACGGTATATTCGCCAGGTTAAAAAAAAAAGACAAGTACTTCAATTTTCGATCAGACTTACTTTGGCGGCAATGTGAAGGGGAGTGTAAAGATCCCGTGTAGCAGCATTTGGCGATGCACTAGCTTGCAGCAACAATACGATTATATCAGTATTTCCAAGACGTGACGCAATATGTAATGGAGTTTGTAACTCACGTCCCGCAGCATCCACCTTTAAAAAATATATCGAAAAATGGAATTTTATAGTATTTGGCGATGCACCAGCTTGCAGCAACAATACGAATATAATTTTATAATAAATGGACAATGTATGCAAGTTTTTCTTGGAATTAGTAAATAATCTAAGGTGCTGAATTCAATTAAAAATAGTTAGATGTAAAAGTATATGGATCAACTGACCTTGGCTCCATTACGCACCAAAACACGTACAATATCGGTTTGGTTTGCCCGCGCAGCTAAATGAAGAGGTGTTTCACCACGTATTGTAGCAACATCAGCATTAGCACCCTTAAATGGTAAATGTTTATTGGTCTTATTTTCTTATTAACAAAATTCCACAATTTTTTTTTTGATTAGGCATATTAGCTCTCGTGACATAAGCATTGTAAAAAAGAATGAACTTGAAAAACGGGGAAAAGGAAATCACACTCATTAATGAATACACAAAGAAAGGTTGGATGACAAATGTAACAAAAGACAAGTAAAGTCAAAATTACATAACATATATGAAAGTAATTGTTTTGATAGACGCTTTAAACTGTGGGAAAGTCCAGAACGGAAATGCTTAAAAAACTGTAACACATGCTAAAAAATGTTTTTGAAAAAACAAACAAGTACCACTCACCTGCTGCAGTAAATATATGACGATGTTTATAGCACCCATAAAAGCAGCTACGTGCAGCGGAGAGAGACCGGATTCCGTAGTTGCTTCGATGGCAGCATGGTATTTCAGCAGTAACTCGACAACCTAAACAAATCGCAAATGGTAACGGGAAATGAACATAAATATAATTTTTAACACTAACCTGCTGTAAAAAAAGAATACCTTTATGCGATTTTTTTTGCAAGCAATATGCAGAGGTGTGAAGCCATTGAGAGCTCGAGCATTTGAGTCTGCATTACGATCGAGCAGAAGTTTAGCGACGCGAACATGTCCACAATGAGCAGCCACATGAAGAGGAGTGAGGTAATCAACGGTCACATCATCAACCGGAGCTCTATGATACAGTAAAATTCGAGCGCTATCTACATGGTCACCTTGTGCAGCCATATGCAAAGGAGCCAAACCATTCTGCAAGGTTTATATCTAATTATCCTGATAATATTTGCTAGAAAGGTTTCGAAAAGCACAATAAGAGGGTGCCAAAACTGTGTTAAAATGACGTACTTTTGTTTTAGCATTAATTGGAGCTCCTTTTTCAAGCAATAAATCAACAACTTGATCATGGCCCGAACGAGATGAGCAATGTAACGGTGTTAATAAATCACGCGTGCGACAATCAATTACAGCTCCATGAGCCAACAACAAAGAAACCATGTTCGCACGTCCCCATTTTGTTGCGACATGCAAAGGACTGCAAAAAAGTGAAATTGTTTTTTATAACTACTCATCTTATGCGTAATAGTGAAAGAGTAATCCATATTTATACTCTATTCTGCACTTTCCGACTGAGATGAGGCCCACTCACTGTGATTTTTTAAACCTATAATTTCTGAAATGTTGCAGCGATTACAGACCTTATGTTATGCCGCGCTTGGTAATTCACATTCGCTCCCTTTTCTAGCAACAACTGCGCTACGTTCTCATTCCCGTAGTGAGCGGCGATATGAAGCGGAGTAAAACCACTTTTCGAAGTCACATCCGAATTGTGCTCATTCTGAAACCGATTTCTCTGAACCTCCATCAAGTAACACATCCTGAGTTGTTTATATTGTACAGGCCCAATCCTATTTCAGCGTGGCACCTTCCGCACTATCCCTTTCAACAATATGTTACGCCGTAAGCATATATCTACAGTTAGCATTCTACCTTTACTATCAGAAAATAATGGTACATCACTTTACAAAACTTGATAATTTTACCATGAATAAAGAAAGCTTTGAAAAAAAAAATTACTCCGATCTCTCACACAAGCATCTATAAAAGAGACGCCATCAAAATATCCAGGTGTTTAGTATGAACAATTACTATTAGTAGGTTTTTTTTTCCAAAGGCTAACCTGAAGTAATAACGTAGCAGCTTTTGTATCATTCTTTTTAGCAGCGATATGTAAAGCCGGTAATCGCACTTTCCCACGTGTATCGTTCTCGAGCAAAAGAGCTACAATACGATCGTGACCTTGCTGCAAGGCAACTGCCAGTGGAGTAAAGCCATCCTATAAAGAGAAAGTTAAAAAAAAAGCATTAATTATAATACAAAGAATAAGTAGTAAATCACAACAGAACTATGAAAATTTTGACAATGAAAAAGTGTATACAAAGAAAATAATGACACCTTTGTTTTTTTTTTTTCACAACCGATAAATATTAAATGTCCTCAACTTCTGGCTGTGATGCTATAACAAATGTTGCCATATGACAGCAATCACTCCGGAGAAAAAAATGATCCATCCACAACTAGTCATTGGGAAAGACCATTCATTGCATAACAAATTCCGAGACAAATGAAGATTAGTATGACTTATATGCAAAATTTATCCTTGTAGAAACAAGAATGCTCAAAATCATTGGCATGTAAAGAAATAATCCTGCATTCACGCGAAGTCAAAGACATGAGAAGTATTCGTCCTCCTTCACTCCCAAATAAAAAAACAGGTAATCTTGGCAGCATTTCTATCTTTCATCTAAATTAGCAAGATGAAATGGAAAGAATTACGAAACCAGAACAAATGCAATAGTTTGCTCGTCTAATAAATTATTTTGGTTCAAATGTCGTAACTGTAGTTATTTAGTAGCGTACTATAATTAGAGTCGAAGCTCCAGAAAAAAACACTTATGATCAAATTTATTGGATCGCTATGCCAAAAAAGTATTTTAAACGAACAGCTCTGAAAGAATTTTACTCATTCTGTAATATCAAGTACTTGAAGACCCATGTGCTAATAATCACCCAGATTCAGGTAACTGACCTATAGCAAACAGATTCGCTATCTTTGCAACAGTGTTTGAATAACAGATACCTAGGTACCTTAGTTCAGTTAATACATATGGATATGGTTATTCGTCCACATGATTATTGTAACGTTAGACAAGAGGCTTTTTTCAATCATGAAATAACTGACTTATGTTTCAAATCAAAAAATTCGCCCACCCAAAAATGTTAGGATAGGCTGAATAAATACGATATAATATTCTGCTTGTTTCATGATTCAGTGGGAAAGGAAAACAAAGACAAGAAACATTGAAGAGAACAAACTTCTGTAGCTAAAGCTTGATTGGCACTGTGTGCTAGAAGATAGCGTACAACAGACTCGTGATTTTCCTGGGCAGCCATGTAAAGTGGTGTGAAACCGTTCAGTGACTGCACATTAACATTAGCGCCGTTCTCAACAAGTATTGTGACGATTAATTCCTGTCCTGCTAATGACGCTATATGTAAAGCCGTATTACCCTTCTGAAAATATTACTGGCTATGTGAAAACCAATATACGATGCGGAAAAGTTGATCTTACAGAAAAACTAATTATGCATGAATATAAATACCTTCGTAGCAGAATCAACATCTGCTTTACGTTTAAGAAGTTCGCGCACCACTTCATGATGACCTTCTTTGGAAGCCAAATGTAACGCATTGAGTCCATTGGCATTACAAGCATTGATATCGATACCCGAACGCAGTAGTTCAAGTACGCGATTCAGATTTCCCGATCGAGCTGCTCGCAAAAAAACTGCATTGTTCTCACCCTGTAAAACTCTTCATCTCATTTGAATTGCATATCGCACTAGAGATGATTAATACTTCCAGAATCTCTTCTGCGATGTGCAATTATAAAGTGATACTTTGTTAGAATGCTGACTACTGTCAGAAGGAACTTGCTGCTGCTGTGTTTCTGGCGGTTTCGTGGACCAGCCACCTGCGTCAACTACGGAATTGCTCATCAATAACTGATATGTATCAGTCACCCACCTGTAAAACTGCAGTGTATCCAGGTTTTTTCTCTTTTCAAAACAACATGAACAAACTTGCTGTACAGAAACAAATCGGAATTATACAAACCACTTATGTTTGTAATAATATAATGACAAGGATGACAGTTATTGTAAACGACCAATTTACATATCAAAGACATTTTTTGTTTAACAATGCTAAAATACAGTGCAACCTACAACAGCATCAAACCACTAGCAGTGTTAATCAAACTACTAACAGTTTGGATCTCCGCATGTGGACAAATGTAGTTACCGTTTATATCGGTAAATCTTCCGTGCAGAGCTCTTCGTTACAACCACCTAATAGTTGATGGTCTGACAAATGCTAAATTGACATCTCACTTCCAGACTTTCTTTTAACAATGTGAGGTCTCAAGTACACTGATAACTATCAGCATGCACTGCATGAATGAGACACGTGACTTCCCTAACCCAACGAAAGACGTTCAACAGTTTCGCACCCACAGTATGCAACAGACATGAGGGAAACTTGTTACTTGTGTAAAGAAATGCAACAGAGTGCTAGTTTACTTTGTTGGCAAAATACTTAGTCAGTAGTCCTCGAATTACACCTAATCAGAATGAGAATGGGAAGCCATCTTAAGATTATCCTAGCAAGCTCATGTACTTCACACACTCCTAAAGCCTATGAAAATACAGCTGTTGCCCAGGATTTCCTCATTACAAACAATCAGTCCACCTGTATTACAATGCGCATTTGTTCTACCGTTTGCGACGGTCACTATTATTATAATAGCAGTGGCTAGTGTAAAGAGCTGTTTGGCTCACTGCTGAATACTCCCAGCAAAAAAGTGTTCCTGCTGCTGCTCAGTGCAACTTGACTTGCTGATCAATGCTGTGGAAGCATTTTCCATTTCGAAAACGAAGGAATGAGTGAGGTTATGGAATGGCTTCACTCTGAAAGCACCAACAAAAATGACAACAAGTTTACAATAGGCACTGTAGAGAAAATGGGAATTACACCAGTCTATGCTTTTCTAACGACAAAAGTACAACAATGTAAAAGTAAAGATGGTAAGCTTCTGGATTCACGACCAGCTAATATGCTTCTGATGCTCATCAACAATGGAACGTTTTAAGTTTCGACCAAATAAGTAATGCATCAAAGTACAAAGTTTAACGTTTCATGAAAAACATTATTACGCATCCAACAATACCACTGTCCCCAACTCACTGCAGTCTTCTGTGATGAAATTATTCTACCTAGCAGTAAGCCTGTATTCCCATCTTACAAAACTGCTTGGATCGTACATGCGTACGAGGTGGAAATATCAGCATAACCACGAAAGAAACTAAACACTTATAAGGGTACTGAAAAAAACGAAATGTTAAACGTGAACACCAGCATGTGCATGCCAACTTTTTAACGATTGTGGATCCAGCAATTTGCCCAAGCATGGAATGCTCCATCAGGGAGTACCGCAGAGTATTTGAAAGTGGAAAGGAAGGCAACAGTCTAAGCAATGTGGCCACAGTTTAATGACCACTGGAACAAGCAAAGCAGAATCTTACAAAGAAGTCTGGAAACCTTCTGATGCTTTTCACCAAATATTCATAGGAACTCTTATCTTTACGCTGCAATTTTGAGAATTACTTTAAATGAATACAAGTCACAAAATAAGAACTGGGTTAACAAACCAACAAATAATTTTTTGGTGATGGCTTTGGAGAGGCGAAACGAGTAGTCGGCTCTCGTCTTTCAAATTCCTTCGATGAGCCAAGCCTCACAATGGTGCTGGGAGTAAGAGAGGGAGAGACAAAGCTGAGCAGTATTTGTTGAGAATAATCTTGGACAGAGTCCAATGCGGGAACAACAAGAAGCAAATACTCACATCAAGCTATTCTCCAAACCCATCCTCATCCAACACTGCCGCACTGCCGCACTCCAGAGAGAGGGGGTACGAGGAGGTACGATGACGAGCACGAAGGGGCATGTCTCTCGCTCGCATCAGATTGTTGGAGAGCGGAGGCGCTGGTCGTGATAGAGTGGGATCGATTCAATGGACTTAGGTGCAGGCCTTTGGAGATTCGATAAGAGTAGTGTTCTATGTACAGACGAGAGTATAACCTTTTAGGCTGATTCCCTGCTATCATTTTCTCCTTTGTCGTATTTTGTTTCGATCGAGTAACTTTTCTGAAATCTCACAAGAGAAAGCACATTTGGCTCACTCTGCGCAGGGTGCAGCAGGCCATTGCGGAATGAACCGGCACTTCGCCCATCCTAATTTTTTTAATCCATTTTAGAATAGATCTGTGCAATAATGAAAGGGCACCACTGAGACCAAAAACTGTCCTCTATCATTGACCATTTATTGTTGTTTCGAATATAGATGGTGAGAGAGCGATCGAGCCCAGTCAGAGTTCATTGATAAATGTTCTCCTCCAAGAAAATGACTGTGAGGTGCGGTTTCTCCTCTGTTTGGCTGGTCAACTTTTTAGTCTGCACCTTTTGTTTAAGTGATTCAGTTACCCGTAATTCTAATAAGTCTGCGATAAACCGCAAATCTGAAATCACTGATGATAAGGACCTTAACCGTATCAGGACATTTCTGTTAGGACCGAAAAAACTAAACGTGATCATTACCAGCGGCATGCTTTAAAAGCGAATTCAGCACCACTTTCACCATGTTTTAGGCACTGCTATCTGACATTATCCCGGCCTGAGCTAGATAAAGACGCGTTTAAAGTGCTTTTTTTACATCGGATCGAATGAAATACAAATTCCATTCATAGATTTTGGCTGCCACTCGAATATTTCAAGTGCTTTACAAAAACAATGGCTAGGGCTAGAAGAGAGCTCAAATTTCGTTTATTACATTTAAACAAATGAACACGTAGATGTTATTCTGGAGATTAGCGGGAATCTCAGTTTGAAAAGTAGGCATTATTTACGTGATCAAATTTTGCTTTATCATTCAAAAGCTGATT
The DNA here is from genome assembly GCA_013365335.1 of Madathamugadia hiepei. NCBI lineage: Eukaryota > Metazoa > Nematoda > Chromadorea > Rhabditida > Onchocercidae > Madathamugadia > Madathamugadia hiepei. Next base: position 26,245 of record JABVXS010000138.1, read on the forward strand.
CTGTTCATTTGCAAGCTATTCTACATCTTGCTCATTTTGAAATCTGGGAGGAATCAGAAAGTGTGTTGTATAATTTATTTTGGCCTACCCTACACCACTGCGGAGATGCATTTAAATCTTATTTCATACGGTTGGTTCCGAAAAAACTGATCAGGAAAGCAAAGAAAGCAAAGCGAAACCATCGAAAAAGAAGAAAACAAACTCCACTCAAAATCTGCTTCCGTTACGATTATGCAGCGAATTAAATGAAAACATCTATAAAAGCTGTACAATGCCATAAAAGAATACCTCAAGATATCACCCGCAAGAATTATAGTGCTCAGATATTGAAGGCCGTTCGCTACGGTTATATGTTCAGATGACAAAGGTTAATTTATCGTCTCTTTGTTATGATATCCAAATAATTTGAAATCAACTCGTTTTCTTTTCAGTTCAAACTCTGTGTTCCAAAAAAAAAGGCAAAGCAATACAATTGTATGAAATGGAAAAAATACTAGTTGAACAGCATTTATCCGAGGTGTTCGAAACTTGGAAGTTCGCTTCATGATAAGTTGATAGAGCAGCTGATCAGGCAGAACGTGAATACATGTTACTGAGAAGCGGTGATGATTCTTGGTTATTTTGTTGGTTAAACTCTTGAAATTATTAACAGAAATACAAAAGAGTAACGGGAATAACTGGAAAGCATACTACTGATCAAGATAGTTCAAAATGTTGAAACGTATAAATAAAGGTCTACTAATAAAAAAATTGTTAATATCTGCATTCTGTTACTGTGAGAAATTCAACAACTATTGAACTACTGAATTTGTAGTGCAATGACCTCTCCAACTGAGTAGGTATGATTGACGATGAAATTCTACAATTCTAAAGTTGAGCATTCATTATTAGATATGTACATTTTTGATGCAACTCAAATTAAATACTTTTAGTCACTGACATCCTGCAGTTTACGAACACGGGTGCATGTGTGCATTCCAGCAGGTCGATGTCGAGCGCATAAAGTTTTCCCACATCTGAAAACACAATAGAAAGAACAAATATGCCAACAAAAAAAATTATGTTCGAAATATTGCTCACCTGCACTGAAATGTAACTGAAAAGTTGTTTAATTTGACAGCACATACACTGCAACGCTGTTGCGACTGGTATCCAATAAGTACTTTCTGAGCTCGTGAAACAGCTGAAGAACGGCGAAATGCGGAACATGAAAAGTTTGCCTCAGTTATACGTCGACGCGGAAGTTCATCATCGCTTGAAGTCACATCCGAGCCCTTCAAGTGAAAATTTCTCTTAATTCAGAGCTATTTTTCCTCCATTTTGCTTGCAACTTGCACTGACCAGCAGTGTTGATGGAGGATGAATTCATCACTACAAACAGCACATTTATCCGTTAGCAACCCGACAACAGATCTCTTTAATTGAAAAATTTGGCATCGATGTTCTAATAAAAGTAGTCAGGAGCTACTAATATGCACTACTTCGATGAAGAACTTTTCTGGAAAGCATCCTCGAAAATTGGAAAGTTCTTCATTGAAGTAATGCATATTAGTAGCCTCTGACTACTTTTGGCATCGTATCAATTGCAGTAAGTCGTTATAACTTTCCTGAGACTAAAGAGTACTGGTTCTTCGCATGAAGAACTCTTCCAAAACAGTTTTGAATTCAAAAAAGGAAGAAAACATTATCAGAGATAACAGAAAAGCAATAAAGAATAACATACTCTGTGGTGATGAGAAAATGCTGCAAGCGGTATTCTCGGTTTGCTTCTGGCTCGAGTTCTTTGAACAGCTGCTGATCCAGAGCCCATTCCATGATGTTTACGGCGTACACGTAATCTGAAAACGATTGGTTAAAGAATTACATTATTTTAGATGGAACTGATGATAACGGACTGAAATGAAACAGTAGAGCAAGACGTCGATGGAAAGTATGACCGTGGAATAAGTACATAATGCAGTATGAAAAGCACCTTCTGAATTCATTGCTCAGATCACAAACCAACACCCCAGAGGAGAATTCCGAGCCATCCTCAGAATAAGTATTCAAGTCTTTTTCAGGCGAAACAGCACGCGGTTGTGTCATAATATGCAGTCGGTCACGAACAGAATTATGCATTAATTCGGTTTGGTAAAGATCTGATGTATCTTCTGAAAAACAATTTGAAGCACCTCACTACTTTAGAATCCTCAAAATCTTTGAAAATCAAACCTTTGCAAGGATTATGGCGAATTTTTCTATCTCCATTTTTTGTTCCAGACAATAATGCCAAAACCTAGAATAATTGATTTGCTAATGCTATGAAATTTCTTTACTTACCAACAACAAGTTGGTCATATTTCAATATGTGAACCTTTTTTTCAAACAAACCTTGGCAGAAGAACTGATACCACTACAAGGACAATTTTTATCATCATCACATTCCGTATCACCAGCAGAACTTTCTTTTGCGCTCGTATCTTCTGGAGCCGAAAGCACTCGCTTCTCCTGTAATTTGTAGATCTAAACAACAGTGCTGCTTTGCACATTGGAAATGAAAATAAAGAGGCGCATTAATTCAACGCACCTGAAAAATCTTGAGCAAACCATTCGTCTTATTGATTCATACCTATATCAGAAAATTATTGTTGCTAACACCGTTTGAAAAAGCAATTTTACAGTTTTGAATGAGATAAAGTAGTGATTCCCAAAAATGTTAAGTGACCATAGCACATAATACATTCCAAAAAAAAGAAGACTGGAAGATAAGAAAAATACTGCCAAAGCAAAACAGCTGGACCAAATATTTTGCTATCAAACAGTAATTTATTAGATTTATCTAGCACAAAACTCTTATTTAGGTAGTGATTGAATTTATACAACCAAATATCCCCTTTTTCAGTGAAGTAAAGCATACACTAACACTGAGAATCGGTTTCACTGAAGCATTGTGCTTCATCTGCCTTCGCAGCTCGCACATTCGGAATAGAGTTCGACGATTTTCATCTAAATTCTTTTCATCAAAGAAACGCAATCCTTCCCAGCAATCTCCTTTATTCCTGCAACCACAAGGATCCTGGAATTTAAACCTTAGCAAATGCCTAAACACATTTCCAAAAAGACTTTTTCACTCAAACAAATATACGTCAAAGAAAGAGGTGAGTTCAAGCTGCAAGTCGACTATTATGTATTACACCAAGAAGTCATTACAATACGTCATGAAAAATACTAAGAGAAAAGAACCAACTGTTCAGCAGGTACAGCATATGGAACTACAGCAAGTTTTTCCGGAACTGTTAATGCCAAAGGTCCCGATCGCGTGATAACTACTAGACGAACAAGTGAGTTATTTCGGATGCCAAGCTCACAGAGCAATGTTTGTCCACACAATTCCGATAACGATAAATCATCAAAAATTAGACCTTGATGATAAGGGAATAGACCAGTGCGATGCCAAATCTTCATCTAAAGTTCGTTGAAGAATAGTTGTAGTTTATAAAGAAGCAGTGTAAAAACGGTGTTTACCCAGTTCACTTCTGGAATCGACCGACTCTACCGTTCCGACGACGTCTAGTTCTTCACAAATACTTTGAACTCGCCATTACCTTCGTATACCATATTCGTATTCCTACGCGTTTGTTGTTTGTTACTCTACACGAACAAAGGTTGAAATACCCAAGTCTGAGGACTCTGGCAAGAGAACGTTAAATTTCACGACAAAAGAAAAAGAACGATTGCGGAAGTTATGTAATTACACAAGAAAAGTTTATAAACTACAACCAGATGTTAATGAGTAGGCAAATTATTTTAAATGAAAAAATAAATTAAATGGAACTAGTGACGGTTGGTTCTGCGAGCGACTATATTTCATTAACCAGCGTCTTCCATCCGTACAAAGCAAAACTGATTTATTCCCAGAAAATGACGTCAGTTTTTAAAACCAAAATAACCACTGGTTCAAACTGTATCAGCTCTAGAAAATGAGGTCAATTACCTTAAGACTGTCAACAGTCTCACATAAAGTAATACTCTGTTCCCATTTGTGCCCTGTTACTGATGAAATTGATATTATGAAGTCTTTCGTAGAGTTGTATTTCGCCGGTGAATTAGTGTGCTTGCTAAAAGTGCGCTCATCATTCGACGACATTATTGATATCCTGAAGCTCATCAGGAGCATTGCATTTGTCGATATGATAAAAAGATTTCAAATAATGGACCGTCACATCTCATTGATCCCTCTCTCGCCTTTTTCCAGTGAAACTCCTTTTCACTGCCTCAAAATTCTACACGTCAGCATGAAAATCCTTTTCTATCACTAATAACTAGAATATCACTAAAAACCAAACACCCTTTTCGCGTCGTCTTCTCAAGCCCAGCGATGGAACAGAATGAACGCAAACGGCTTATATTCTTCAGAGAACAATCCAACCGCGAAATGGTGAACGGCCACTTTGCTGCGAATAAACAAAAATTAGAACTGCTGAGATGGACGAACGAGCGTTTTTTCTGCGAGTTCTGCGTTATCCATATGTCCCACTCAGCAGGTACTGACATATCTTTCAGAAGCAGTGGCCTCCCTAGAATTATATACACAAATTAAACACACAACAAATTCGATTATGTATATTAAATCGTGTATAATCAGATTTTTTGTAGTTTTCTTTTGATCCTCTCGGTCTTTTTTTAATCGTATTGCTGATAATGGCTACACTGTACTGTGCAGGACAATCTAGTTAGAAAGCATCTTTGTTCTTCCTTGTGAAACGTGTCTGGATAGAGCATCACCGGCGCATATCCTCGAGACATTACAGCAAATAAACAATTTTGATTACCAAAAATTAATAAATGTGTGTGCTTGCGGTGGAGTTTGTCAGTTTGTATTTGTGCATTCTTTTTTGCAACTTTCGTTGCTTTTATATAATTGGAAGTTTGCCATAGACCTGACTGAGAACTTGAAATGTATGCTTGTAATAAAGAAAGTTCTCCGTTACTAAAATTCATTTGGGATATGGTCATGGTTCATGTCCTCTCTTTTTTTCGTCCTTCTAAATGATTTGCAGATAAATAACATTTGGCAAAAGTTTTTGGTACAACAAATCAGCAGTTCAGCTTGCGGGAACAGATATTTTTGTTATGATATGCGAGGAACACAGTTTGCAAATCACATGCAACAAGCGTGCTTTTTTTTTAAATTTTTTACTTACATGCATGACGAAAGGACATTTTTTGGACAGGTTGGTTTCGGATAATAGAATAGGTGGACATAAGGTGGCAGCGACTTTGCTGTTTCTCCTGTGGCTGTAGAAACAATGTTCAATGACTTTTAGGGTGAAGGCTTCTACGATAAGCACTTTCCCTTATTTCCCTTCCTAGAGATTGGCAATTCAATTTACGGAAGCTTCGAATGGCTCTCTTGAATGGCTGAAAATTAGGTACTGAATCATTCTGATCACACCATGGGTATGGAGGTTCTAAGGTATTCTTTACCTTAAAAATCTCCAACAATGATAGCGTATATATTTTGTCATACTATAATATACTCAAAAATGACTCATTCAACACGAAGCCACTAACCTTGTCGGTGTTTCTCCAAGGCAGTATCAGATTTGCAATAAAATCACCTTTATCATTTTGGTCTGCCATGATTAGAAAACGTAAATCTCCTGTTGCACTCAGATGACAAGGACACCCACGAGTGGCGGAAAAATGGATGACTGTGTCTTGACCTACCGCTCTGAAAAATGATTTGCTGAATAAGGGCTGACACTGTTTTATGTGCATCACACCTATGCTTGTAAATCATTGAGCTTGCAGCAAGGAAAAGTCACTAATTCTGTTACAATTAATTGATATAAAATAGGTTCATTTGAGATGATCCGCTCGATTCATTCTTCCCACATTTCCAAGTTTGTTTTTCAATAAGTTTGACAAAACAAGTCTGTAAATCAAATTGACCCAAACATGAAAAAGTCGCTCCATCTACTAGAAATGCCCAATACGTCTTTTCGTGACATGTTATAATCATTTTTGCCATAATTTCGCTTTCGTGATCCCGACAATCAGCTCCAATTATCTTTTTTGATTTCGTATTACCTCTGTTGTATAAACATCCCTTTCAGCCACTGAATCTTCTGATTTACGTGTGAACAGTTCTGTTCTCTTTCTAATATAGGCTACGACTTCGCACTGCTAAATTTTTTGGTGGCTACGAGTTGCCCAATTCCATCGATTAATTTGTTTGTTGCACCTTTACCTGAGAAGAGATACCTCGGCCTTCAATGATTGGAAAATAAATATGGAATGACAAGAAAATTTTAAAAGTCAAAAAATGATGGGTCTTTTATATAGTGAAAGTGGTGAAAGTATTTCCGAAAGTAAAAACGGACCTGCGCCGATCAGATCTCTTAAGCGATCGTGCCTTTCGCACACTCACGTATGATTTACTGATGCCTTCGATTCGTGCTTTCACTACTGCAATATCATTGTTGTTTTTAAAGACATTTAGGTCATTGAGACAAGTCTTCCGATTCCCATAACTTGGAGTTTCAATTTACTAGGCACTCTTTACAGATTCATATTACAACAGGATGGAACAAACTGGCTCACAAAGATCAAATGAAACTAAAGAGGAGGTTTTTCAAAAAGCAGAATGATGTGAAATGGAAACCGATTTGAGAACGACAATAATGATCGAGTATATTCTCGTATGTGCTGACCTGACTGCACGATGAACACGTATCACTAAGGTCTGAAAATATGACGAGCTGAAATATCAATCGGTAAACGATGAAAGAATGCCGCCTGACAGCTCGTCAACACGCGGCACACTTAGTAATATTGCGCCTGCCTTTGCTATCCACCCCGTCATTAGCAGCCCCAATTCTATCCCCTAATCCCAAGTCTGAGCACTTCTGATAAATCCCCAAAGGCAACTATCCGTAACATTACCCGCTTTTATTATCTCATTTGAAATAATTAATAGACGGGGTCTGAAGACATGTGATGTATATGCTTCGCCTTAGAACTAGTCAAGTTAACACAGACTTGTTGCTTTTTCTGAGACAGCACCAATGCACATGTCGTTGTCCTTCGGGTATTTACTGCAGGATAGCATTTCTGGCCATGGAAAACCGTATTGTTTCATTCTATTTTCACACCCCTGAAATTCTATTTTGATACTTCAATTTCTACTCTTGCCAATCTTCAATTCCAACAACTTTAAGCAAATTAGACCTGCCGAACAGCAGTGCATAAGGACTGACATGGTAATATTTCGCGATCCATAGTTATCAGGCAAACTGGTGCAAACAATGAACACAGGAACAGCTGGAACACAAATGTTTGAAAGCAATATATAGTAAATACCAAACCAAACCAACCGGTATATCCCAATTCATCACATGATTTAAATAAACGAAGACCTGTGTATCTGGATGACAGTTTAGTCGATGTAATGGTATCCAGGGAGCCGCTTGTTCAATCACTTCGTTCACTGTTTCATGCTCCAACAAATTTGGTAAACGCATTGTTGAGTACTGAAAAAGTATTGATGAGGTAATTAGCATAATAGCAAGGTAATGTTAAGAAGAACCGACGGTCACATGTATGGTTTTATGTGCTGCTTACTTGTATACCGTAACAAAGTGTCAGGTTTCTGGGTATGTCCACACATTTTGGTGAGGAAGGTCGATCAGACGTGAGGATTGCCCATGACTCGGAAATATAAGCGTAGGTTCCAATAGGAAGGAAAAGCAGAAGCAACTCGTTCAGTGCCATCAGTCCGGACAAGACTAGTCTATTGGTGCACTATCCTTCAATCACTTCCGCACCGCCCACTTCGACAAACGTTTGTCCAATCAAAGCTTCTGCTTATCAGCAATATCCTTTTGAAAACATCGTCAAATTCTTTCTTTCATCAGCGATACTTTTCTCGTATTCAAAATTCCTCGATAAGGGGATGTGTGGTGATATATTTAACTGAGGAAATATAACTCACTTATCATTATGAGTTTAATTAATCAGTTCATTCTCGTCAAGGTATAAAACAAGAAAGCGTAAAGCATACTGTCAGGTATGACACGATGAAAAGAAGAGTTGACTAATTGATTGTCCAATCAAAGCTTCTGCTTATCAGCAATATCCGTTTGTAAACATCGTCAAATTCTTTGAATATGATTTACAAAAACTGATCACATCAATAAGTCCATAATTTACATTCAGTTCATCAACAGTATCCTTAGTTTGAGGAAATCTGCACCAAAAAAGTACCAATCGTACTATTTCGACCACATATTCGTACCCACACCATATCTGTATTACCATGATCCGTATGTAAGGACGGTTACACTTCAACAACTCGTTTGACTGAATACTCCATAATCAATGGACATCACTTCCCTATACATGTCTGAATGGCATCATACTTTCCTACTCACATGCGTATCTCAATAAGGTCAATTATTCATGGTCATTCTTTTCAAGTATCATATTATGCTAGTTTCACTTCATTGCCTATATTCATCACTCTATAAAAATTTGTTCGTATTTTGACTGAACGGTTTCTCAAGTATTCTTGAGAACAAGATATATATCACACGCTCAAAACATACCAGACAATGCATTTGGTCAGAAATTCGATAGTTAGGATGACCAATCTTTTCTTGACACATATAATTTAATAACTCATACGGCCAAAAGACATGTTGTCGAAGTCTCCGCACAAACACTGCGTAAATAAATGACCACGTTTCTCCAAGATCTTGTCTTAATTTTGCTTTTTCTTAATTAGCAAAAATATCGTACTTACTTCTTTTAATTTCTCATTTTGTTTTTCTTGAGAATGATTCCTTTTAACGTCATGGCACTGAGATTAATTAAAAGACAGCTTACCCCTCATTTTGTCAGTACAAACACGTTGTATATATCTAACGAAAGATCCTTCTCTCCTCACCGGCCCGATGAATATAAATTTAACCCCCTAACATCACTAATTTCAGCTCATTGAAGTAATTTTTGCAATATGATCAGTTTGCTCCGTATATAGCAGTTTCGCGTCAAAAACTTCCATAACATTCGTGAAATATGATTCGAATAAGATAAGCCTCCGACACCATCTTTGCAACATTATACAACGTTTCGGTAACATACCGTATCGCTGCCTTAATTCTTTATCAAACCGGCTCATCAACGTCGCACAAGTTTACTGCTATGTGTTATCAATACGTTTGTTTGGAGTTGGCTTTTGTAGCTTGGAAAGGTGGGTGTAGGTGTGGAGGTTTCAAGCAATGTGGATGTTACTTCCATATTAAAGTAGTGGAGGTTTTATAAAATTTCACTTGATGAAGTGTTAATTATCTTCAGTATGTGTTTTTTGATACGTTTTAATTTTTGATTAGTCTGGGTCAATCATATTTGGTGAATTGCATACTGTTTCGCTGCTTTTCGGGACAGTTAGTTCTGCATTATTATTTTTTTATCAGAATTAATGTTCAGAATGCAAAAGATAAAATAAAGAGCTTTATTAGATGGATGGCTTATATAATTACTATAGACCGCCATAGCTTTTTCCGGTTTGACTTAAGTTACTATCACTGATAAAATTCCGCTCAGAATTTTCTGCAGTTTTGCCCTAAGTGTTCACGACTAAGGTTTCACAGCATGTATGCGATTACGATCATTTCTTTGGAGATTTTTCTATGTCATTTTATTTTTTATGTAGTCTACTTATATCAAAATGCATGTTGAACGTATGAATTTCGTCCTTGTCATTTCTGCTTCGAAATAAGTGCTGACATAAAATACTTTTTGTTAATGTACTCCAGTGCTTCGTCTAGAATATTCCCAAACAACCTGCCAACATTCCTGACGTTTAGTTGTAACTAGCAATGGCACCACTTTCATTCTGGTTTGTTCAACCTAGACTTAAATTGATTCATAACTTAACAACCGAAAATCAAGAGCAAATAATTAGGTAGTGGAAGTCTAGGTGAATGTTAGGCAATATAAAATGAGGCACCATAAAATACACCAGTACATCTGCATCATAAAGTCATAAAATACATCAGTATGAAACCGTTATGCAAGGATTATAATTTTGTCAGCAACCTTCAGTTAGGGTTATCATAATAAAGATCGAATGCCGAAACCAATTTTAATAGTTTTTATTGCATTTTCGGTAACGTTTGCATGAAAAATAAACTTAGCGGTTGTGACACTGTTGATAGTCCGCATCGTTTGAGGCTGGTATACAGTCACATTTTGATGTGAGCAAACCGCATGACAATCGGATAGTTGTTTGTTTGCTCATATTTGCTACTTTTCTGTATAATCTGTGATTGCTGTTGGTTTGGTAGTACTGAAAGTTTCAGATATTTTAGTTTTTGGTGACCCGCTGTGACAACTGTACAAGTGACAAGCATTTATTGAATCCCATGTTTTCGTTGATTTGCAGATTACGTCACATTTCATTGGCTAAAGTGACTCCAGTCATTAGGTATTTAATCGTTTTTTAAAAGTGAAGATGGGTATTAAATGGGATAGGGCAAATAATATTTATGGAAGGTTAGTACTACAATACTTGTAGATGTGCCGCTACCAAATCCGCCGAATCTCGCAGAAAAGTTGAGCGTCTTCCAGCTGGATATGGTAGAACGACATCTTTCGGTTTATTTATCAAGGAGAACTTTGCTTCACGGAAAAACGAGCAACCTACAGAAGTTTTCAGTAACCTTACTAAACAGTGGAAAATTTTGGCCGAGACTGAGAAAAGGGTCTATTTTGTTTCCACCCAATTAATGGAGCAGAGTTTTGGCATATTGTCAACGATTTAACAGTCTTAATTTTTTTAACAGCCTAAAAAAAATTTTTATGTTCGTTTCACGTTGTAGTGAAAAAAAAAAACCTATTGTTAGGCCGAAGTTATTGGGGAGTTATTATGGCTTCCTACTTTATGTGGCCGTTTTTTTACATTCATTCCTGATTGCCGGTGTAGTGCACTGCAGCATTTGTGAGTGAGCATTTCTGCTTAGAAATTACATCTCATTCAAGTCGAAAATACTTGCGCGTAGCATCTTTTGGTCCAGGAATGTAGTGGTGGCATATTCACCGGTATACGATAAATGAGTTTTCTATTGTAGAAGTATTCGGATGAGGCTTCGCGAATAAACGAAGAAAAACGGTCAAAGTTCGAATCATTGAGTGAAACTGAGAAAGTGGAACTCCGTAAGCGGGCTAAAAACTTGAAAGAAGGTCGCTTAAAACGGAAAATACGTTTGGAAAGGAGGAAGGTGAGTTCTTTTTTTTGAACTTGTAGGAACAAGGATTGATTTTTTGTATTTTATTTCTTGTGAAAAACAACATATTCACCATGAAAGAGTGGGATTTGGACAATTGTATAGTTTAATTGTAGAAGCGGGAAAGTGATGGTCATCGGCCATTGTCAGGGTGGATGCTTTTTGTGAAAGAAAAAGCTGCGAAAGGTCCTGATATGGGTAAAAAACAACAGGATATCATCAGGGAATTGGCAATTGTCTGGAAGTCACTTCCCAAGTCTGATAAAGACGTAAATCTCTTGGTTTTTTCTTTATATCACGGCATTCAAGACATACTTGTAGAAATTCAAAAACCTAGTGTTTAATGAGAAATGATTGTTTACACAATATTGTCAAATGTTAGGGAGCACTAATTGTCGATTATATTCAAAATCGACATGAAGGAATTTTCAGGCATACGCTGAACGAGCCAGAACTTTTTCGAAATGCGAATAAAAATGTAATTGGATGTAAGGTTTTGTAATAATCTCTTCATCGAAAAGCTGTGATCTCAATTGACTGTATAGTAGATTTTTCAACATGCTGTTACTATTTGTTTTATCTGTGACTCACAGCAAAAAATGTAACTCATTGGATTCAGTCGAGTATTTTCAAATCATCATGAGGTTTCTGGTGTAGGAAATATTGGCAAAACCGCAAATATGAATGAACAATCTGGAGGAATATTGGAGCACGTTTGTGTGTTTGACATTCTTAACACAGTTTTTTTTATTCTACATAGCTCTCAGCTATAAGATCGCGTGCAATTCACTCTTGTTAGTGTTCCTTTTTTGTTACTGTTAGTTTTCAATGTCCGATATGCTAATGTTATGAATGCAGTTGCCTGTTCGCATTGTGCGACTCAATTATACAGCTTAAAGTCGTTTTTAAGGCCACAGAAGATGAATTTGGAAGTAACGAGCTTAAGAATAAGCCATACACGTTTGTTTGGATTTGCATGTCTATGTCGTACATTTTTGGAATACTGTTTCGGAATTGTCACGCATCCAATTGAAGTTTCGGAGATAACCCATCATATTTACATCGACAAAGCTACATACAGAATGTAATGAAACACAGTGATATAAATATAGATGGGGCAGAGATATGTTTGGAACGCAATTTGCATACATATAATCAATATCAAAACGGATTTCATTTAAATGAGATGCTAGTTGGTTAATTTTGTCTCACTTCACATTTTTCGGTTTCTCGACAGTTATCTGAGTTGGACCGGCTAGTAGTCTTATAGGTCACATGTCTTCAAAAGTTCAATAAAAAAATTCATATTTTTTGTATTAACGGTGCCATTATTTCTTGTGCTATCATACTTTTATTGCAGTATGATGATGTATACAGAATCGCCTCTGTTCGCATTGCAGTGTAATTGTTCCACCTTGTTTTTTGTGATTTTGAAAGACATGAAAGTTTTGTGATCCGGCGTTTTCAGTGACCGTGTGGTCATTTTTAGTATATCTTTCATTTATATGAAACAATCGTTGGATAGTTTTAAAATTTTCAGTCTATCGATAACTGCTTATTGGTTTTTCCAAATTAATCTTTCAAGTTGATTCAAATGATATAGCAGTTTATCTGCATTTTCATTCTGTATTCGCTTACTGGTTTTCTCCAAAGTGTCAAGCTTCAGCTTATAAATTTTGTACTTTAAAGCAAACCTATTTTTTCAACTGCATATTTCAAAGTGATATAGATTGTAGTCCATGGAATGTTGAAATACAGCGTCTTCCCGACAGTCCTGGTTTTCATCGTGGTTTGCTGCGATGACAAGGAATTGGCTCGTTTGCAAATAGGAGTGAAGAGGCGTGTCGACAGGTGTGAACTGAGATCACGGAAGGGGGACACTTTGAACGTGCATTATGTGGTTAGTGTTCATTCTCTCTGTAGAGTTTCTTGAAAATATTTTCTTCAGTGGACTTGCAGCAAGCTTTTCAACGATTTAGGGGATGTTGGAGGACGGTACTGAGTTTGATAACAGCCGATCGCGCAACAAGCCGTTCATATTCACTCTCGGCATGGGACAAGTTATAAAGGTACTTTTTATGCATGCAGTATTTATAAATCGACAACACCAAATAGCTGAAAATAGTCTGTTACATTGTAACTATTGCTCCTTAATCCTTTCTGAAAAAGGAGCCACTTTTTCATTTCTTGCTGAAAAATACCCTCCAGAAATACCGATAATTCCCAAAATAAGCTCCAGTCGGAACTTGCAATAAATAAGAAACATTGCTGATAAAAATTCAATTTGATTCCCATGAACATGGTATTTGAGCTTGCATTTTTTTAACTGAAGAAAACAGCCATTTCTGTCTGTAAGCTGTTTCTCACACCGCCTCATTTGTGGAAACCGTTTGAGAACCACTGTGTCACATGAAGTTTCTGTTTTCAGTGTATTAGGTTATGAATCACAAAATTCCATTGTCTCGTATATTAGCACTAAAAATTCTCATTGAATGTTCATGACACCATGTAGTAGTAGACTCGATAATCCTTGCTCTTTTACTCAGCCAAGTTACACTTGCTTTTAAAATGCTCATAATAAAAATGCTACGTGTCAGTTGAGCATCGTTTGACAATAAACAATGAGCCTTTCTATAACCGAACCGTGACTACTAATTCTGTTGACGCGAGGTAAACGAGGTACTGGGATTCTTAAACTCACTTTTTGAGTCTTATATAGACCTCATGAAATTTGCACAGAACTTGAATTACAACAGTGAACTATTCCATTCGAATAATTCTTTAAGGGATGGGATCAGGGACTACTGAACATGTGCGAGGGTGAACAACGCCGCCTTTCAATCCCACCTGATCTAGCTTATGGCAGTTCCGGTTCTCCGCCGAAAATTCCGCGTAAGTATAGTTATTGGGCAAACGGTAATTAAATTAGGGATTTTTATTGCATATTTCATTTCATCCGTTATCTCTGTAGATTATTTTGGTGCTAAGCAGCCCTCAGATATTTCTTCAGAGTTTTACTTACAGCCAATGCCAGTTTAAAATTCGATGTTGAGTTGGTGAAGATTGGACGAGAAGAAGATTTATAGGATTATTGTCTAGATACTGTTTTTCATAATAAAATGTCATTCCGTGGAATAAAATTCATGTTTTATATTAATTAAAGATGGGAAGTCGAAAGGACGTAGAAAAAAAACTATGTGGTGTAAGAATAAATTGCTTAAACGAGGTGTATTTTTGAAGCTACAGAGACGATTTCTACGTCTTCAGCAATAATAGCGCCACGTGAACCACTGACAACGTCGCCCACATTCCATACTGGGAATCCGTCAAGGTGTTCCAGTTCGATACATAGTTGTTCCGCCTGAATGCCACTTAGTAACGTTTGGGAACAAATGCATCGAAGAACCTACCTTTTCTTTTTCAACAGCAATTAAGAGGCCGCCTGATGTCTCTGCAGATGTTCCACTGAATAGGTTGAAACCATTGCCCATTGTTTTTGAGATTTCTGCCATATAATCGATTATAGGCAAGGTATGAATAACAAACTGCACTTCCGCCTTCTGAGCTTTCGCCAAATTGTCAGCATGCCCTGTGAAGAATTTCTTATTGCTAGTGAACTTCTGGAATTTGAACTCCGTCAGATTCAGCCTCTTAACAATGAGCAAGAAATCATAAATATACCTAAAATGCCAAAACCAGTTATATCTGTTGAAGCATGGGTGCTATACTTTACAGTCATGCGTGCAGCGTTTCTATTTAGTCGACACATTTGTTCAACGACTTGCTGGTATGCGCGAATTACTCTCGTTTCATCTAATTTCAGTTCTTCCACACGTGGACTACCTCTCTTTATCCATTCATACGAATTAACTGCGACCTGGCCACCAAGTGGCTGAAAACTTGCTGATACACTGGTGAAACATTCTCAGATTAATCAGCTTGCCTTCATAACATTGTTCCTTAGGCCTATTCCCGCACGTTTCCGTCATTCAAGTCTCAAAACTGCTGTTCCATGTATTCTAGTTGCTGTTTCTAGAACCAGCAGGTATTAAAATAGAATTGACAGTCACTATATCTAGCACCTGATTCGAATTGAGAAATGCAGTGTTAGTAATGTGGGGGATATGCCACACATGCTTGGTGATGGAGAGGACTTCTATCGTGAAAGTAGCGACTGAAAGGATGGTACTTGATCACTAATTTGAGAAACTACAAACAGTACAGTATACCAAATGTGTTGTACAAAAAGCATTACTTTCGAAATTTCCACCTTTAACATACAAGTAATAATGGAAATGGACAATGAGTTTACCTTGGTGAGCATAAGAACATCACCTGGTCGAGCTCCATCGACCACAGCCATCTCGTCAGCACTGCACACACTTGTAGCTACTCCACCCAACAACAACCACGGACAACGCACAGTCTGACCGCCTCTGATGGCAGTCCCAGCTTCCTTTGCAGTATCCTGGGAACTTGACAATGTAACACACCCGACTTACATTCTACCTGAGCACTGCACGGGTCCATCACAAAAAATTCATGGGTAAAATTCAGCGCAAAAAAAAAAACACCTTGAAACCATTAAAGAAATTGGTTGTAACAACGTCCCGCACCTTGTCACTGATATTCGTAGGTATGCCAAGTAGAATAAGCATATTATCACAGTCAGTCACACCCATCGCATACAAATCGCTCAAAACATTCGCACAAGTGATCCTACCCTGCAACATACTTTAGTTCTAGTGAAAGCATACAAAGTACAAAGAGAAATGGGAAAAAAAAAACTAGGAAACCACGCGCCAATAGGTATGGATCATCAACAAGAGGGTAGAAAAAATCTGTCGTCTGCACGAGGAACAAGCCTTTGTGTCGCAAAGGAACCACACAACTATCCAATCCGATACCTGCAAAGTTAACAAATTGTTAAACATAAGTGTTAGATTAAAGGTGCAGAACAGACAGGCGCAAATAATTGAACTAACGAAATATTACAACATGGGCTGATATGAATCATAAAACCAATCTTTCTCATCGCCTTTATCATCTGTTTTCAAGTCTTTCAAAAGTTCCAACAAAACCTGAAAAATCCGGTTAAAACAGAAGAAAATTACCGGAAATAAACGGTTTTTTATTGGCTGATATATCACTGACGTCATTGTTAACTTCGATTTAATTTCATCGCGAGTGTAGTTTCAAAAATTCAATCCACTTAACCACGTGAAGGCTTCTATGATTATCGAAAACTACTGCGCACCTACCCAAATGAATTTGTGGTATTTCACCCACCACGGAAAGCCTAATTACAATACAGAGACATTTCCGTTTGTTGTTGGATTAGTCCTCCCCCACTGCTAGAAACCAGACAGCGCGGAAAAAATTTACCTTTCTCGGAACCTTACATCCGCAACCTTTCATTTCTGTCAGCTTTGTTAATAGAAAGTCAGCAGGTAAATGATTGTCGGCTAAATTGAAACCAGCCTTGATGCGTTTAACTATATCTTCCATTCTGAAAATGAAATCTATAGAAACAAAACAACGGAATAGGAAATTAATTAAAAATGGCAATCCAAAGGAAGTGAAGGACGAATAATAAGCGCACACGGTATTTTTTGCATGATTTGTGCCGACAGAAAACTGAATACGATAGTCCCACACTCAACCCCCCACACTTCACGGGAACTCCCCATATCATAAGTGGAAAATAGTACCATATGTACATTATTTCTCCATATTGTTTAGATTGCCAGTTTTAAAATAACTCTCGTTTGAGTTTAGCATATGCAAATGTACGTGATTAGACGATTAAATATTACATCTGTCAAATGTACTGTGAACAGTCCTCACAATCTTTTTTATTACAGAAGACAAATGAAAACCAAATTTAGAGAAGCAATGGTACAAAAACATGTGACATGGAAAATCCATGAGTTCATTTATGATAGTATGTTTCAGTGTGCATCCACCCAATATGTTACACACATATAAAACCTAGTACTTTGACTGATATATGACACCAAATTGATGTAATTTCACCAGTGCACAAACTTCTCGGGATACAGCACTGTTGCGAGATCGCCCTCTACAGCAATAGATAATACTTCATGAAATAATATTAGTTCTATGCAACATTTACAGACGAAAGGGTTAACTATCCATCACAATTTACAACTTGAAGTCGTTTGCCCTGACCCTGACTTTCTTATATGTACAAGATTTTCTAAAAGATCTTCCTGATTTCTATTTTTCGGAATAAAATGTACTTCCCAATCTTTTGACATACAGTAGAACATTTCAAACTACGCAAATCTAATAAATTTTGCAAACCTACTGTTTTCATTCGTAACAATTCTTCAACGCTTTCCACAAATAAGGCATGTGAAACCCAAAAAATACAAAAAATCTGGATAGTGAACCAATCGCAATCATATTAGAATTCTATGTGTAACTTATGTTCAGTTCATTTCCAAAAAAATCGGCAGAAATAAGTATGAAAAGACGAGAAAGGATACATGAAAAAATGGTGCTTTCCATGGGTGACTTTTCCATAAAATTTCGCCTTAATATCGTTTTGCAAAAAATTACTATTGACAAAATTTGAATTCCTCGACAAAGAGTATTTGTATCATTACAGTCAGGTCTTATGGAACTGATTCCACTGGTTCTTACAGTGAGAATAATCCATAAACGAAAGACGAAATGTAATTACATCACAAGCGCGGTTTGTACGACACGTGCAAATTAATCACATGTACGGTTTGTAAGACACTTGTGTATGCACCGAATGTACGGCCGTTGAAAAAGAGCGAAGCTGAACTTGTTCGGCATCATTAATTATGCATGCACTACTTTCTGTCCAGTTTTCTGGTGTATCAGTTTCCTTACCTGTATAAATCAGCACATCAAAAGAACATGGAGCTTCAAGCAACGGTAAGAACGTTACAGAGGCTGTTATTTGCCTGGAAATGCAACTAAAATATAATAAAAAATCTTGCAAAATTTTTAAAAGAAAAAAAAAAGAATTCTTTATTGTAAAGTAGAAATATAATTATTACCTGATTACATCAGCTATTTCTTTCCTGGTTTTCTTTTCATCCTTCTGTCTAATGGAGTTTTCACTGAAAAAAAAATCTACAGGTTCACTTCTTCAGCTCCTTTAGTAACAAACCATCTTTGGTATATAATCTGTTCCCGTTCTCTTTTTTTTATCGAATATTTTTTTCCAGTAGAGAAACACAGCAAATAATATATCAAAATACCCGTCTTGCTGAATAACTGCATCGGTTTCAATGTCAAACTGCCATCGCTCGAGAACCTCTTTCGTCTGTATATTTGAAATCACAACAACAAGTTTCCTTAACTGCTTGTTTTCCAACCAGACTGTAAGAAAACATGTTAGCAGAGTTACGGCAAATGTAACCATTTAATGCTGCTAATGACAAACTCTCAAACATAAGAGAACAATTTTCACGCTCCTCTGTCGTGATTTTCACTAATGCTTCTGATCAAATAAAAAAAATGGAACATTAACATTTTTTTGGTTAAACATAAACCAAATTGATCAGAAAGTTATTCAACTTAGAATGAAACATAATGATTTCTTATCTTGTGTATCTTACGAAAGCAGTAATCCTAACGACTACATCCTGTGTTCAGAAAAATAATTAAAAAAAAAAAGCCTATCATATACTGAAAAGGAAATTCAGTAGAACCAAATAACAACCCACTCCCCTAGCAAAACTGCCCAGATGCTGATAATATTTGACAGCACCTTCAAATGTAATGGAACCATAGTTCAGCAAACAAAGAACTAAGACAAGCAAAGCACTCTTTGCCAAGCAATTGTCCCACAAATATAAATTTATTTCGGAAATTCATGGAAAAACAGCACAGTACGTGTTTGACGAGGTACAATGTAGGGGTCGAAAATCTAATCAAAGTTGAAACAAAGGTTTTGTAAAACCAATAACCAACCAATTTCCTTTTAAAAAAGCTGCAAAAACAAAAAAAAATGTAAGTACAATTTGGGTGATCCACAATAATAACTGAAAGCCCCTCAGGAAAAAAAAAAGAACCTACATTTTACTTGCTCGATCAGTGGCGCCAAATACTGCTGCAATGCCGGATTATTAGTCACAAGCATGGTGAGACCATACTTTTTTTCACGTTTGAAAGAATCTGCCGGATATAAACCTCGCAAATATAGAATACTATTGAGACCAAAATCTAAAAATCTCTTACTTAACTGAAAAAAGATGATTAAATTAGTGGTAGTAATAAATTCACGCTTCAAAAAAAATAAGCTTTTAAATGAAATTCTTTTCTAAGTCCTTTAACATGAAATATACCGAAAAACATGTGAAAGGTATGAGACCTAAGTCATTTTTCGATTTCAGTGGTGAAAAAGACAAAGAGAGGAAATTTGGTGAACATAAAGGGAGAAAAATATCCACCTCAGAAATCATGGAAATTGCATCACGCCACTTTCTAATGGCAAAGAAATCACGGTCCCAGTCTTCAACAAGTAAGGTGGACCTTTAGTTTTTCTCAAGGCATGAACAGACTTCTATCGTTTTAGAAATGTTTAAAATGCCACTCAGTTAAAGTAGTGTTATATGTAATCAAAACAGAAAGACATGTGTAGGCTAGTAAACTCCAAGATAACAATGATGCAGCAATTTTGTTCACGTCTAGGCTAGTAAACTTTAAGATAACAATGATGCAGTAATCGTGTTCACGTCTAGGCTAGATAACAATGATGCAGCGAGTGTGTTCACGTCTAAGCTAGTAAACTTCAAGATAACAATGATGCGAAACATAATGAGCTTACAGAAGAATTCCTGAACTAGTTGTGCCGATCCTTTAAGAGAAATAATATCGCGTGTTTTAGTATCTGTAGCCATTGCTTCGTCTTCTGAAACCAAAGTACTTGACAAAACACTGAGCGTACGTGAGAACTCAGTTATCGCTACAGTTCTTACTGCATTTTTATGATAAAACAACTTTTTTAGAGGACTATTTTATGGCAAACTGACAAACGCAATGAGTATGGGAGAATCAGACCAAACCACGCAGCGCAATAAGCGATCGTGGCGAACAGCGTCCAACCGTGAGTAGCAATGATGTCAGTGTTGTGAAGCTTCGTTTTTATAGCATCAGTGAGTGGGCGAGAAGAATAGGTGAAAGAGTGCGGGGACCCATTTTTTGAGAAGGATGGGGACAGGATGGCGGTTGGCCCACTAGTGTGCAGACAATTCCCACAGAATCCTTCCGCTTGACAGCTCTGTTGTTCGTGCAGGCTGATGGTAGGTTTTTGAGTTCTATTGGAAATAGTGATGGTGAAACAAAATCATAAGTTTTCGTTCCAGGTATTTTGTGTGGAATATTAGGTAATGTGACTTTTCGGGTGACAGGTGATTCGACTGATTAATAGTTTGTATTACTTTGAATGTGTGTGCTGCTGGCTTGGTAAAGTGAGGGTGGGTAAAATTTCGTCCCCGAAGACGATTTTCTGAGTGCCGCAACTTCTCTTGTTCGTGGGTTTGTAGGGAACTACAGCTGGTCAGTGAAGCAGCTGTAATTTTCAGCATTCTGAAGAAGCTTTTTGAAGGTTATGACATTTGCGGATAGAAATTATATGACTATGTTACTGTCATAAAAATTCAGTGCCAAAGAATGGTAATTTTGGACGGCGAAGAGCTTAGTTCGATGCCATATGATCTGTTGGTAGGATATTTCTTGTCCTTTGACCTAGAGGCTCATTCCAGACAGTGATTTTACTATTTCGGTAGGAAGAGGTTTGGGCATTCATTTCCTTTACCGAAAGATTGGGAAAAATGTTTGGCATATTAAATATCATGTCGCGATGTTATGCGTGTAGCCTTCACCGGAGCACGTGTTTCTATCAATCAGTAATGAGAAAGGAGGAAATTTTTCAGCTTATGCTGTTGCCAGGTCATCTGGTTTATCGCGTTTTCGGCTCACATATGCCAGTTGTTAGTTGGAAGCGGAGCACAGCAGCACTACCAAAGACATGCACTGGAACTGAGAAGATTATGCCTTTGGGTTTTGCGAGAGCCGAAGAACCTAAACGTTGTGAGCACAGGCTGAAATTGGTGATCAAACCAACACCGGAAGATGGCTGGTATGTTATACAACAAAATGGTCTGCTGAAGTCATACTTACAGGTCTGCGTGATCCGTATCATCATGTTATGCACCTCTTAATTCATTTTTTTGACAGCAGTTTCAAGAAATTCTTCACTGGGACACTGTCGTTAAATAGTTATTAGCAGTGATCATTGTCAGTAATACTTCCAGTGAAAGTTCATTGAAACCAATACCAACAGCATTTTTGGAACATTGCTATGAGGTTAATAGGTTTACCTGTTCAGAATCACTTATTTCGTATTATTAGGTTTACATAAGTGCTGTTTTGTTGCAATAGGTCAGCCATCATTAAATTTTTGCAGCTTTCCAAGGCAAGACTCACGGCGATGGTTACCATAACAACTGTTAGTGGTTTTGTCATGGCTCCAGCTGATCTGTCATTAGGTCCATTAGCAGCATGCACTTTCGGTACCGCCCTTTTAAGTGCATCTGCAAATACCTTCAACCATTTACTAGAGACTCCATATGATGCACAAATGAAAAGGACTCAAAGTCGACTGCTTGTCGTGCACAGGTTGATTATTATGGTCTTAGTGGCAAGCTAGGCAGAGGTTATGTCGCACTACTTAGAACAATCTTTGGTATGTTTTTTGAAAAAGTAGCCTAGCAGTGGAAAACGGTAATTTCTAATGTGTTGAACTTAGTCATGAAGAATTGGTCCTTTTCTGCTCTGCTGATAGAATTTAACAACAAATGCTGACTCTATCATATATTCAGACTTTTTTTTGCGGAATACTATTGTGCAGGCGAATAAGATTTATGGTTTTTGAATAGAAAAATTCCCTTCAGGTTTTCGCCCTTTCATGCTGTCGGTTTTGCTTTTTCAACTGCAGTGATTGGAATGATAGCATTGTGGACTGGTTGTAATCAGTTAACAGCAGCACTTGGTTTACTCAATGCATTTTTGTATGCAGGTTCATTTCTTTTCACTTGCTAAAACTTGTGTTCTCTTCCTTGCAAACTCGAATATGTATTATCTTCTTTGCAAATGTACGGTGAACTTCAGCTGTTACTTTTGGACGTAGTTTTTACAGGTGTATATACGCCAATGAAACGTTATAGTATTGGATGCACCTGGGTTGGAGCTGTTGTGGGTGCCATGCCACCTCTAATGGGTTACGCTGGTGCCACAGGGTCAATCGAGCCTGCTTCGTTAGTGCTAGCTGCCTTATTATATTGTTGGCAGTTCCCACATTTCAATGCTCTTAGTTGGAATCTTCGTGCCGATTATACTCGTGCCGGTTATCGAGTCATGTGTGCAGTTAATCAAAGGCTTTGTCGATTCACATCACTCAGGTTTAATTCACTTATTAGTTCGGTGATAAGGCGTTATTATTTCGTTATAACTTTTCGTTCTGTTGTAGTTATTATCATTTATTTTGTTAAGATTTTGTCTACGATTTTAGGTACTCAGTGGCAGTTTTATTGCTTTGCTCGTTAGGAGCACCCTCAGCAAATTTGACGAAATGGTTTTTTGCCATCGAATCGCTCCCGATCAATGGTTTACTTCTTTATCTTTCCTATAAATTTTATCGGCATCCAGATGCTAAGACATCAAGAGCACTTTTCCATTACACTCTTCTTCATCTGCCTTTAATTATGATGTTAATGACAGTAAGCAAGTTTGGAGATGATCCAAATGGTTTTGAATGACGTTTTACTCCTCTTTTCGGCGGTTGCAAGTGGCAGTTTTATTGCTTTGCTCGTTGACATCAGCGGCATCCAGTTGCTAAGACATAAGCAATATGAAGAACCGCTTCATTAAATCATATTACTTGATAGAAAGTTTCTTGTTCTGTATCTATTTCAGATATTATTTTATTGCGTACAACATAGTAAGGGAATACTTCTGGTTAATAAACTAACAAGTTATGAATTTAACATTTTGACAACACTTGCAGTGCTGTTTAGCGAACAGACTTCTCTACCACTTGACAACTGGATTTAATTTTGTTTCATATGCAAGCAAAAAAGAAAAGTAATGCTTTGAGGTATTTCTTTTAGGTAAATGCAAGGAAGGTATTCTTTATTGTTGACTGCTGGTTCTGAAATGTAAATTAACTGTCCATTCTTCATTTTATCCACCGATTATTCTTGTCTTGGGTTTCAATTGTATTATTGCATCTTGTTATGTTCATTGCGTGGTAGTGTATGTCACCGTTAGACAGTTTTTTTCTTTATCAAGATATTTTATTTTTACCTACTGTAGTAGCCTGATTAATTACAAAGTTACTGTAGTTATGATAATGTAGAACATGAATGATCTGACTTTAACCTTTTAGTTTTTCAATTCCGTGGAAATTCTTTGGAGCTACAGTAGTGATAAATGTTGAGGCATTTAGTGGAATGCAAATTTGACTGATATTAAGCGTTGGTTGTTACTTGAGACGTTGAGGATGACTAAGACGTCAGTTTTGCTTTAAAAAAAACTGGAAATCGTTACTTGCGTTGCAGAATCTAGCCAAAATAAAAGCTCCTTTTGGAGAACTTTGGGGAATGTTTGCTGCACATCGATTAATATGGGGTGAACTACAGAATACATAGATGGAAGGAAAAGATTTGAACTGCATGTGTCGCGAATTTTTTGTTTCCCGTGACAAAAATATTCGGAGGATTCTCCTTTTTGATTGATTGAGAAGGGATTTGTCACCTTCTCGTGTTCCAGAAGAGCTGTCTTCTGGATGAATGTATT
>JABVXS010000139.1:0-50288 GCA_013365335.1 Madathamugadia hiepei
TTCATTCATCAAATCGCTAAAGTTCGTAATAGAACTGATGGCCGAAATGAATATAATATCCAAAGCACGATTTTGATACTCCCACAAAACACCAGTT
The DNA here is from genome assembly GCA_013365335.1 of Madathamugadia hiepei. Taxonomy (NCBI): domain Eukaryota; kingdom Metazoa; phylum Nematoda; class Chromadorea; order Rhabditida; family Onchocercidae; genus Madathamugadia; species Madathamugadia hiepei. Next base: position 98 of record JABVXS010000139.1, read on the forward strand.
TGTAAATTTTCAATCAATGAACGAAAATTTTTTGAGCTGTAATGCACTGAAAACAACTCCTACAACCATAGTTTTTCTTTATTCCTGATGAATAAAAACATTTGATTTAAGCTGGAGTCGTCGAGTTGAAAAATTTGACTCAGAAAATGAATAGAAAGTAATAACCCGAGAAACGATGAATAATGATGTACACTGTTGCACAGATGATTGCGGTGCACTTTCCAAGTGATTCAAATATTCAGTCCAAAGTCTGATCATGAATGAGTCAGTGAGGGAGCGCAAATGTGAAGACCTGGAGCAATACTAACATTTTCCCACAAAATCTATATTAAATTGCAACAGAACCATAAAAGCAATAAAATCTAAACATCACACAAACACTTGGAAAATTTCCCATTTTGAGGCTACAACCTTATCATTGCAAGGTCGCGAGCCAGAGCATAGGCAACTCGAGAGAAATGGCACGCATTCTGGGTAATATTTATAGAACAACGTTGTGTTGTGGACAAAGCCCAATCAACTGCAAGTCCCATATCAGACATTTCCTCTACAAAACGATTCACGTTAGATTCACTTTCCACATTGTATGCTTTCCAACGCTCTTCCTACAAAATATTCATGAAAGAAGCTCAGGAAACCGCATCAAATGTATATTTACATTATATTAACAATTTTACAGCAAAAATCTCGGAGAAAAAATTACATCTTCAGCACGGAGCTACGATATTATTAGTAAAAAAATGTTATCCATTATCGCTTGGTAGATTGTTTAACCATAAGTTGTAAAGTTAATTCTTAAGACACTGTATATAGTGGAACCTACCGAAACTCGAAGGTGAACAGACTCGATTATGTTGGTAAAATTTATTTCAATAGCAATCTTAAGTGATGGTGCAAGCAGACGATGCACTTCAAAAGAAAAATCAACACCAACAGCAATTAAACTGTCGCAGTATGTCATCAATATTCGCCAGGTATGTGCGAGCACTGCCATTGTTGGCGCCACCTATAAAAGAATAAATAACAGTTGTTGCTTTTGTTCCTTTTCCTTGGAATTCATTAAAAATAAATCTAAAGTGCACGCAAACTGGAAGCATAATAAGAACTTTTAAAATGAATTTTATTTCATGCCACAATTCCCTATCGTTAAGATAATAAGCTTTAGCGATAACTACGTACCTCGATAATATGTCTTCGTATCAACGACAGCATAACACTCAATTCTCCGGAACACCAGCGCAAAATAAGAGAAAAATGTTCAGGTTGCATCAAGAATTCCTTAACAACGTCTGACATGACATTCAAAAACTGCTGCGATAACTGTCGTACATAAGACAATGGTTCTTCGCTCATTGTTAATTCTCGAGTAGCTGTCCGCAGCTGTAAATTAAAAAAAAATTAGAAGACTTAGTAACATATTTCTTTCATTTTATAAAACTTCGTGATTTCAGTTATCATTAAAGAAAGCAGCGAATTCCGCCATTCCGCATATTTAAGCGGACGAGATGTCGTACTTTCAACATGGTAAGGTCGTAAACATGACGATCAATTCAGATTTTTATCATATTGTTGTCCCACAAATTTGCGGGACAAAATTTTACTTCAAGCCACAGCACTCTGGGCCGAAAGATTCAATTACCTCTCGCCGATCATGAATTATCACATCAATCCAGGAAAAACGGTGGATTATTCGGTAGTGAGCAGAATGCAGAGAAACAAAGAATTTCATCTCTGTGTAACTTTATTGTCAGAACAACTATACAATATCAAAAAACGCCGCCGAGATGTAAAGTGACAGTGATTCTGTCAGCCGTGAAGGAATAAACAGAACTCATCGAGAAGTCTTTTCCAGAATACATTAGTGATGGCAATTATGAAGCTAGAGAAAATAGAAAAGAAAATGCCATTTCACAAACAAAATAAACAATGCTTGCTTTAGTCTAATAACGCCATTTCATTACGGCGCAAGCGAACGCACACTTTTGCCTAACTTTTCATTTCCTTTCTTTGTTATCTTGTAATCAAAAAACAAAGCAAAAATAAACCACCAACCACAGTGCTTCGTTTTTTCAGATATAAATCAACAGCTTGAGACGCCTGGCCAAGAATCGTTAAAAGATTGATCGCTTTCTTAACGGCTCGAGGGCCACCATGCAAAGCACCCGGACGACGAACCTGAAGATGAAATTTGATGACTAGATTAACCTCCCAACAGAAACATTATAGAAAACATTTCAAAGTTTCATTGTTACTGATTAGAGATTTTATCTCATGTCAATAAAACCACCTCGCCTCTTCACTGAGTAATTGCACAATTTGGGTTTCACGTAATACCAATTGAGCATCGATTGCTGCTTCTATTGTGCTACAACTTTTCCATTCCATTATCAATTCTACCTGAAGCATAAGTACAGTCTTTATAAAGTTGTTTTGACTTTTGCAAATATTTTGTATTCTAATAGATTTCGAAGACTACCGCATGTTCCATGTCTCGATGAGCAATGCAGTCATCCAGTTCTGCAGGCAGTTCATTGAGCCATGCGGTTTCATCAGGTGATTTCACAGCAGCCGATTCTGCAACCGGTAGAAGTTGATTAGCAACTTCCATCTTCACTGATAGGTTTTTTCGACGCTTTCCACGAATCGTTGCTTGACGTACCAAAGATCCCTCATGAAGGAGCTCTCTTTTGGCACTCTCGATGCAATCCAACCATTCTTTTTTGATTCGGGCATTTTCGGCAAGAAAAACCCTGTATGAGAAATCTCCGTCAAGATTAAACTGCTCATCTATACAGAGTGCTAGTTTCCTTTATAAAAGGTACTGAAGATCCATTTATATATTCAACTGAACTTACTGCCCTATTCAATATATGTAGTCTGCCACACATTTTACGGGTGCGTTATAGACAAAATATTCGGTACAGACAAAATACCTTTGTCCTGGAAAAATTAGCAGCTTAAACGTGCTGGTTGCAGTTTCGCCATTTTCTCTACCCTTGACATTAACAGCTGCTATATTGTTTAATGGATGTGAAGATTCCAATTGAAAACGACACTTCCCTTAGAACCATAGCAGTTATTACATGAATAAAAATATAAATGCACGACCTTCCGAAATAAGATTTTAAAGACTAAATATTAACTTCATAACCTGAAGATGGTTGCCCAATGAGTAGTCGATCTGATAACAAAATAAGCATAACATTATGTTGTGGTCGCATGCTTTCACTGTCCACTTGAACTACTTCACCGTGAATGATTAATCGATCAGGACTCGGTAAATTGTTTAACACAGCCTGAACAATGAAATGATATCTGAGTTGTAGTAAATGGAAATTAATACAATACAAGCAACAACATGACATCTCAAAAAGATAAAAAAACTGTTTTTTTATTCAAGGCTTTCAATTGCTTACTGCCTACAATCACTGCATACAAATGAAGACCTACAGCAATTCCATCCATTTTCTGCATCAAAACATTCATTGGATTTACGCTGAACGAAGTGTGAAGACTAGCAGTTCCCAGAGAAGAACGATCTTCCCCAGTCATTTGCATCAATGTTTCAATAAGCATTCGTTGATCCGATAACAGTGATGAAAGTTCATATATTTCCCGTTCTAGATCTAAAAAAATGGCCTTTCTTAAAAAAAATAATACTTCTGCAGAAGAAGCCAGAAAGAATAAAATAATTTCGAACAAAAATATAATTGAGTTTACAGGATTTTCATTCACATTAGACTAATTTATATTCGAAAGTAATAGCCACATAGCTCATGACATGTGCTTAGACTTCACCAGAACTTAACAAAGATTTATTATAGTGGAAACTTTAGCAAATATTCTCGAATTTTTTGTTATGTATGTAGGAAAGGATGATAGTAGAATGAATCACTGGAGAGACTTTATATGTCACCAGCAAAGCCAGGATACTTCAAATGTTACAAAGTCTATTTAAATATTGAAGAAACGTAACGTGAAACTTCTCTAGCGGTGTCTATGAACTTCTTATAGTTCAAAAAGACATTTTTCTTCATTGATTCAGATGAATGCGTATTTACTGCATTTAGCCTCGCGCGAAATACTTGCAATCGCCGTGTTTCATCACCACTTTTAACTTCCTTTAACTGGTCCCATACGTCTAAAACGATTAAAAATTGAACTTTCTTCTTTCATTTATGAAACGAGACTTAGCTTGGCAGGAATCTGCTAATTGTCTTTGTAAAATGCTTCGGAATTATGCTTAGCAAAAAATCGCAAGTGCGTTGTGAATCACAGTGTCAGAAAGTAACACAACCTATATTGCATCACAAGAAATGCGAAAGCTTCACAAAACATTATAAATTAAAACTCAAAGTCTGCGGAGCCATACAAAAAAAATCTACATAAAATACCAACAAGATATTGCATCGAAGTCCTCTTCACCAAACTGATCATCAATCGCCGTACTTTCCACAGCATCTGACGATGTCATCGAGCTTAAAGGGCATATGTTAAAACGGCAATTGTGAACTAAATAGTCTATCCACAAAACTCAGAGTGTAAGTGAATTGAGCGTAGCCACGAGTCAGTGCGAATCAGACGTGATTGACTGATCAGAAATACTTCACGCGATTATGCTACGTTAAACACTCTAGCCACACCAGACATCCCAACTCGTTCTCCAGTGACTCACCGAACACTATTGTGCTTCAATATGCAAAAGTGGCGGCCCTTTAATGCAAACTTATTTGAACAGCAGTGATGTTGAGTTTGTAGCATTACCCGATGGTTCATCGCGGTCCCCAAATATCGGGAGAACCGAAGACTGAGAAGTCTATTATTATAATACGCCCTTGTTTAAGAATTTCATCGATCGCAGTCTTCCCTCTCTTATTTTCATTGTATTTGCAGCAATGGGTGTGAAGGATTTGACAAAGGTGATCGGTGACCACTCGCCGAGTAGTATTCGACTCAAAGAATTCAAAGGATATTTCGGTCGTAAAGTGGCGGTGGATGCATCAATGTGTCTCTACCAGTTTCTTATTGCGGTGAGACAGGATGGTTCACAACTTCAGACAGAAAGTGGCGAAACAACCAGGTGAGTAGCTGGACGTATAAAGGTAATACGAGAAACCTTACCTGTTTTGGTGTTCACTTCTTTACATCGCAGCACAAGTACAAGTGTATGAAATAGCTCACCAACAGAACCAGAAAATAAATCGACAGATGGCTTGTAAGTTCCAATGCAAAAAAAGTTTTCCCAAATTAAATTAAAGATATTTTTTCATCGAAACACAAAAAAGCTTGCAGCTAATTTTCTGTGAAAAATAAAAATTACGTGATCATTTGCTTAGTCATCTTCTTGGAATGTTTTATCGAACAATTCGAATGATTGATAATGGGATAAAACCGGTGTATGTATTCGATGGTAAACCACCGCAGTTGAAAACGAGTGAACTGGAGAAACGTGCTGAGCGAAGAACCGAGGCAGAAAAGCAACGAAGTGATGCTGTCGAACTGGGTGACGAGGCTTCCGTCAACAAATTTGAAAAACGTCTTGTAAAGGTTTTAACTTACCTATTTCAAACGAGTTCGTGAGTGTTATCTAACATTTTGTTCTTTATTCTACGTTTCAAAAAGTTCACTATGTCCTCATTTTTGCTTGGATAGTTAAACAAAAATGGAAGCCTATTACAAGTTTAAATAAAAGTTCCTTGAACTGTGATGTTTGTTCTTTCGTTGATTCCATTTGATTTGCTTATTGTTTTGTAATTTTGAATCCAGTCAATTGTCTTGGTTTTTTTATCTTTAATAATATCTAGTAAATATAAATGGAAACTATTTTATTTCGTATTATTATGTGTGGCTAAGTTTTCAATTTCTAGGTTACAAAAGAACAAAATGACGAAGCTAAACAGTTGCTAAAGTTGATGGGAATCCCAGTACTGGATGCTCCATGTGAAGCGGAAGCGCAATGTGCTGCTCTTGCGAAAACTGGTAAAGTGTTTGCTACGGCTTCTGAAGATATGGATGCGTTGACTTTCGGTTCGCCCACTCTTTTGCGTCAGATGATAGCAAGGTTGGTCGGAAATGATTCAAGTAATGGTCTGGATTAGACTGAAATCTGTCGGACCATGGTCAATGAAACTTGGTGATTATTTGTGAAATGGGTTGAAGCTAGTTTAGCCTACATAATCATGGGATCTGTTTCAGTGAAGCAAAAAAGCTGCCGGTCAAGGAAATAAATTTGAACCAAGTTCTGAAAGATTTCGAAATGAGTATGGAACAATTTGTAGACCTTTGCATTTTGCTGGGCTGTGATTACGTATCAGCAATTCGGGGCATTGGTCCAAAAAAAGCATTTGAGCTTATCAAGAAGCATAAATGTATCGAAAATGTTCTCGAGATAATTGAACAGGGGGTCTGTAACTGTCTGTTTACATACATCTTGAGACTGTCTTCACACTTTTATTCATCCGCATTACTAGCGTATTGATATATCGAAAACTACTTACAGAAATACTCGGTACCCAAAAATTGGCAGTACAAGGAAGCACGACGACTGTTTTTAGAACCGGATGTTATGGACTGCGAAAATCTTGAAGTAAATGAAATTATAAAAAGATCATCATTTATCTATTCACAGTAGTATGAAATAAAAATACCTAGATTTCAGTTAATTTGGAAGGAACCTGATATTGAAGGAATTGTACAATTTTTATGTGGGGAGAAAAGCTTCAAGTAAGTTTTGCCAATTAATATTTTCTTATAAGGTATAGAGGGAATTTACCTTGCCCTTGCAGAATTCAGTAGTGATGTATTATTGATGTAAATTTCAGTGAGGACAGAGTGAGGAATAGCTTAACTAGAATGCAAAAAGGACGTCAAGCTGCACAGCAAGCTCGTATTGACTCATTTTTTTTTGTAAATAATGTAGTCACTTCTGAAACAACGAAAAGGAAAAATGAAGAGGAAAATAATCCAAAAAAACGTGGACCAAGTTTGGTGAAAAAATCGAAATGTTAATGGTGTTGGCTTTTGTTATCTTCATTTGTTGTATGTAGTAAGTGAACCTAGATTTTATACAGTAGGAATCGATCTAAAATTAGAAAGCTGTCTTTCAAAATCTTTTTAAGCTGTTCGTAGAAGTCGTTTTATTCTCTGGAAATGAATTTTGCGTTCCTAAATTCAGGATTTTTATCAGTTGAGTTCATGTTATGAAGTTCGTATTTTTTTTATTTTGCTGTTGTCCTTTGAGCCATTCTTGGTCCGCACTCAGATAAATGATTCAACTTTTGGAAAGTTTTTTGAAAAAAATCAGGTTATCATATTTATGCGTCTGAGCTTCTGTTTATGTATATTTGAGAACTGCAAATTTTTTCATTTGTAAAATGCAAAAGTCGGGGAAAATGGAAATTACCTTGCAAAATAAAACTTTTAATCACTTGAAACGGTTCCTGGAGTTCTAATATGTAACATTTGAGAGCACGAATGACACTGGGGCTAGGATCCTTTCCAAGAAATACCCCCGATTGGTTGAATAATAGTGTGTGTGTGAACTGACAATGCAACAACAAATCTCGACTGGGATAATTTAGTGGGCTTTCGGAAAGTTGAAAACTCACCACCTTTCTGCGACCAGTGAAATGTTATAAACGAAAAACTTTCTTGAGAAATTGAAATTTCCTTTCTGGCGCATATAGTGTGGTTAGCGTTCTGTATGATCTGAAATGAAATTAAATGAAACATTCGAAACCGATATTAGCAGTATTTTATCGTTGCTCACTCTAAAGATCGACACGAAATCTTCCATAGTTTAAAGCTATCGAAAAAGCTTCAAAACTGAAAGGAGGTCATCCCTCTAAATTAGCCCGAGTTAGAAGTTTTTTTTGGAATTGTGAAGTTAATCCGGAATTGTAATTGATGCAGTTGACTTGGAAAAAGTAGGTAGCTCGAATTCGCCACTGTTTGGACCGTATGCAAGACAATTCCTGCAATTTGGCGAGATCATAAAATGCGGTTGTCAATGAAGGACTGTGCACGACATTTGTCTCCATTATGTTACGATTTTTAGTTGACTGGAACAGTTCAAGGTTACCTTGTGCTGTGACAAGATTAGAGCCTGAGGTTTCTCCTACTGCTTTTGTGGAAAATTCCTAGGAATTGCTCAAATTAGGGTCCTCTAATCTGGATTATTTTTTATTAGGGTCTTCTAATTTGGTTAATTTCTCCGTTAAACAGCATTTGATTAGCAATTAAGTGCTAACTTCGTGTAGTTGTTCATTTTAACGTTTGAGTAATTCATATTATGCGAGATGAATTGTAGCCTGCCGGATAATGTCAGTGAGCTTCATCCGGGGATCATTATGGCACAGTTTCAGGGGGAAACAGCTGTAGTTGACCCTTCGTAGTTTGTGATATTCATTTGCTGGAATACATTACAGGAGAGTTGTCGCTGTAAACGCCACTTTTTTCGTGCCAACATAGCACAGGTTCTTCGATCCCTGTGTGTGTGTCAATGTTTATTTACTGCTTCTCTTTCCAGGTGTATAATGAGGTGATATGTCCAAACGGCACCACTGACTTTCAACTTGATCGGTGTTCCTTTACAGAGGTACTTATTACCTTTTTTCAAAGTGATTGTAGTATCGGTAGTTATTTATTATTGTGGTCAGTTGATTTTCAGGATCTCAATATCTCAGCTTTGAGAAAATACCAGTTTTAACTCGATTAAACAATATGGAATTAAAATTAGTTTTCGAACTATCGATTTTGATACATTTGTCAATGCTTGCTTTTTTTGAATTTGAATGAAAAAATTTATTCGAAGCGTAATTTAAATCTCTCCATTTCAGGCGCTTTTTATGTAAACAGAAACAGCATATGGTAATGCATTGCATATTTAGCTCTCAGTTTCTCATATTTCTCGTGATTTTTTGTGCCAATTGTGAAGATTTTTATCACTTGCTTGGAATATCACGTGAGGCTGATAACAGAGCAATTAGAAGAGCATTCAAAAAGCTAGCTCTTGTCAAACATCCGGACAAAAATCCTGTGAGTTTTTACGTTGATGAGAAGTTGTGTGGTGGCGCAACTAAATCTCCAAGTTGTGCTTTTAGCTCAGTCGAAAACATGATTCTGGTACCATCAAGCTTACCGAAATTATATGAAATACAAATATCAGACTAGAAATCATTTGCTTGAGGCTACCATTTCTTATAAATTGTATCATTTAACATTTTACTCATACGTATTTTGTAGAATGACAACAATGCACATAAAGAGTTCATGAAGCTTTATCGTGCTTACGAAGTATTATTGGATGAAGAGCTACGGAAAAAGTATGATCGATACGGTGAAGAAGGTTTGAGTGATAACTTTGAAGGAAGCCATCAATACCAGTCGTGGCAGTTTTATAAAGATAACTTTGGTAAGTATCTTTGAGCAGAGTAAAGGTAATCGCCTGGTGAATACTTCTTTTTCAACTCAGCAGATTATAATAAAAACTTATTTTTTCTGGAGTGTTCAATTCTGGAATATCCCAGTATGTTTCAGGCATATATGATGAGGATAAAGAGATAGTAACATTGTCACGATCAGATTTCGAAAGGACAGTTTTTGATACGGGTGAAATATGGTTCATAAATTTCTACTCAACATTTTGCTCACACTGTCATCAGTTAGCACCTACTGTAAGTTTCTTTTGAATTTATTCATCGTAAGATTCTCGTAAATGTAAAATTTTGTAGTGGCGAAAATTTGCTCAAGAAATGGAAGATGTTCTTCGGATAGGCGCTGTGAATTGTGCAGAAGATCCCATGCTTTGTCATTCACAAGGTGTTATGGGCTACCCAAGTTTGGTGATTTACCCACATGTGGGTTTTTATGTTTTTTATTTATTCGTAAACTGAGTTTTAATGTGCAGTCACATCAACATTAAAACTTATTTCGCTATGACCAATTCATTTTACTTTTTGCAATAGTTCTAGGTTTACACAAGATATTTTTTGTTTATTAGATTTCAGAATTGAAGACTCTTACAAAAATTTGATAACTGGACAAGAGATTTTTTCAGTAAAATTTTCTATGTAATTTATTCAGCTGAGACGTATAACTTCATTGAAAATGGCAAAATTTTTTTTTTTTCTTTTTATAGCGCCATTTTCATCACGGACAACGACAATTGGATGAGTTAATAGCATTTGCCATGAAATACGTAAATGGTGTGGTGCTGCAGTTGATGGATTTCGACATTGACCGGTTTAAGATCACGGAAAGAGAAAAGGATGCACGTGGATGGTTATTGGATTTTTGCGAACGTGAAAGTAGTGATTGCTTATCAGAATCAAACAGGTTTTTTTGTTCTTTGAGCTACAAGAAATTTTTGATTTTTTTTACGAATTCTTCATGATGACAGCACATTTTTTTATTCTAAATGCAATGATTTTTCTTCAATAATTCATGAAAATTCAGATGAATTTCTCGTCATACATCAGTTGTCAATTTAGTTTCCTGTCCACCACACAGTTTTCGGTGTTGACCATGACTTCTTTATCGATAAATCATCTTTGTCTTCCGCGCACTTTGGATGAAACGCCATTTGCCACGTTTATCGTCAGGCTTTCTCTTAGAATAATTTCCATTTAATATAAAGTTTTCTACCTTTGCATCTTTCTATTTGTAAATTTTCGTTCGATCTTCTGTGTAATTTATCATGTATCTGGAACCAATTTTAATATCTAAATAGCATTAGTGAACTTCTCAACAGTCTTTGTTTATTGTGCACGCGAATCAATTGAAAATTGTTTTAATTATATGTGGCATCGATTCACCTGATAGTGTATAGAGAAGTATTATAAGAGTCCGCTAGTCTACGTTCAATGTATACACTACATCAGGTACATCCGCCATCTCGTTTATTTGCGATATGTTTTAAGCAATCCAGATGTCTGTTCAGAATGGTTTTATATATTTCATGAATATTCAAAACTGATTTCAGGAAAAAACTCGCAGCCATTTTGCATGGCCTTGTAAATGTTGCGAAAGTTAATTGTGACGAATCAGCGAAACTTTGCACATTATTTAACCGTAATAGTGGTGTAGTGTATTTTGGACCAGATGATGAAAGGAAACCAAATAACGCGCGGGTGTGCATTTTGTGAATCGCTTAGTTCTTTAATTCTGGCTTCAAATAAACTTGAATCAAGTCGATTTGATATAGCTTCATGTTACATGTGCAAAGACTCAGTATGACCTTTCAGGAAATCAACAGTTTCGACTTCAAGGAAATAGCATCCACCGTTTTAACATATGTTCCCGATATACCCTATATTGATAAATTGGAGGAAGTTCTTAAAGGTGAAGCCTAAGCAAACTTTTTTCGAATTACGAAGCTGTACTGTCCATTCTAATTGTATTCTCTTAAATGTGTTGCATTTCGCAGACCAAATTCGCCACCATTCATTTCTGGTTAGATTTGGTACCGGTGAAGTAAATAACAGTGCTGAGCTGAAGAAACTATCAGCAAAAATAACATCAAGTGAAATTAAGGTAACTTTTTAAAACAAATAAATAATGATTTAGATGTTTATCAGTAACCTATTGACATGTATATGTTATTACAGCACTTTTTTGGCATTTGTAATTGACTTCAGCGTTTATGTTTAGTAGTTTTCAGAAGCTGTTTGGAAACACTTTCTCCTGTTCTCTTGGTTGGACTGTAAAAATCAGTCAGTTTAAAAGCTTAAGTATTTGAAGTACAATAAAAAACAAACCGTTAAATCTTTCTTGGTTTCTTTTTCTTGAGCAGAACTTATCTAAGAAGTTTAGTCAGGTTAACGATATTTTTTCTTGAAACAAACAACAGTAACGTGTGGGTGGACTCATCGGAGTTTTATTTAAGATGACTTCTTGAAATAAAACCAATAGAACAAGAAATGGTAATTCCAAAGAGCTCCTGAAGCTACGAATCGTGAATGTTTCCTGATTACGTGATCAGTAATTGAATTGCAAGTGCAAAAAATCTTACCTTAAAGTTCTGTCTTAATGGTTTGTTGGTCTACTCACTTCTTTCAACAGTTTTTTTTAAACTATGTAGGTATATTTTGCTGATTGTTCAAAGGCAAGAAATATATGTGAAAGTTTGAAATTGACTAAACTTCCGAAATGGGTTCTATTCAAAAAACGGGGAAGCTACGAAATACATCACGGTTTGTTTTTACTATATCATACAAATTCTTCTCTCTTTATGCATCTTTGTCTTTCTCTTTGTGACTGCGAAAATTGAATGCAATAATATGGCATACGTTGCACATTCGGAAACTCTCGTTAGAAGTTTTTGTTTTATTGAAGGCAAAATGGAAGCTGTGCAAGATATTGCGCTTTTTGCTATGGAAAGCCATTCTTCACCGCTCGTTACTCTTACGCCGGAAAGCCATGCATCTGCGATTGATTCGGGTGATGAATGGCTTATCGATTATTATGCTCCAGTAAGCTTTATGTTTTGTGCATTTATTAGCTCTTAGACTATTCTGACCCTGATTTAATTTGCAGTGGTGTCCACCTTGTTTACGTTTATTGAAAGAGTTACGGAGGTTGCATAACTATGTGAAAGGTATAAAAATTGGTACCATTGATTGCGACCAACATGGTGATATTTGCAGGAAGACGAATACTAATGTGTAAGTTTTACGAAGAATATATATGTCGGAAGTTTTCATTCCTATAGTTTCTTTGATTATTCCTCAGTAATCAGTGTTTTTATTTTCTGACCAATTGTTTCTACAAATTAGGCAAGGAAGTGCATCTGATTAATATTACTGAATTTTAGTAACTATAGGTATTATTTCGTTCTTTATCGTTTTTGAATTTTTCTGTGCACTCAGTATTTTTCAAAATTAAAATTTCATTCTTTCAGCTACCCAAATATAATATGGCACAGTGGTGGTAAATCTTCTGCACGTGCAGGCTATTTGGATGCTAACATGATCGCGGAATTTATTGAAGTTAGTTTAAAATATCTCCTAATAACAAGTTTAGAAAAATTTTTAATGACTCATTGTTATCTGTTAAATAAATTAAAAAAAAATTTGGCTAGGATGCGCGTGATCCAATAGTGGTTGACTTATCACCATCAAATTTTGATTCGCTGGTTTTTTATGGGAAACAGGGCACTGTATGGCTGGTTGATTTTTATGCGCCGTGGTGTAGACCTTGTAACCAGGTATATATTTACTGATGTGTACGTTAGAAATAGTTTTTCAAATAATTGATTACTATTTTAATGGTCTAGTTGTTCAGTGTTTCATAAAATAATCCAAACTTCATTTTCAACGGTCAGTTAGCACCTGAGTACAAGAAACTCGCTCGAAATATGCGCAAGAAGAAGTTCGTTCATTTTGGAACGGTCGATTGTGATCATTATGGACAGTTGTGCATGAATTTTGGTGTTCACAGTTATCCAACAATTCGTTTTTATTCTTCTGGTTCACACACCGTGTGAGTATGTACATATGTTTTTTTCATTTCGTTTTAACAGATTTTAAAGTTAACCGATAATGTGATTGTTTGATGTATTCAGATTTTTCTCCTTTTCAAAGAGTTGGTCATGATAACAGCTTTGTAGAGATTATCCTTCAAATTGGTGGCGTGACCACCATTCTATGGAAATGTGGTTGAGAAATTATTTGCCATCGAAAGTTGTAAGCATGGGAAACGATTTCTTTATCAAGGTGTTGAATGATGATAAACCGTGGCTGGTCGACTTTTTTGTCACTTGGTGTTCACACTGTATTGAATTTGTGCCTATTTTTGAGCGCATTGCCGAGGTATATGGGGAGATCAGCTTCAATTTCTATAAATTTTGAATAAATACGTGGATTTGATAAACAGAATCGTCTTTAGTTTCCATTAATTATTATTCTAGACACTTTTATGGGTAAGGAACTGATTTCTTTTAATTTGTATTTTATCGTTCAAGTTATGGAGAAATGTTTGTATGAGCGGCCGTAGAAAAAGATAAATTATGCTGACGACGGTATTGATTTATCCGGTTTATATATTGCGTTACTAGTTCACAGAAGTAGGGCAAATAAGATCTTTAATAAGCTATTAACAAAATGAACCATGCAATAAACTAATAGTATGACCTATTTCAAATAAGAATTCCTGTCCAGTTTATAATTGACATTTGCTTTGTTAATAAATTTGACAATGAGAAGTCGTCTTCGCTGAGCTCGGGTATATGCAACCATGAAAGTATTAAATGTAAGGGAACGAAAAAAACCCTATTAATAAATACTCATTAATAAATTGTCAAGTAATAACAGTTTGGGTAAAAACAGCTGCTCGTTTTGTGTAAATCAAAACTTGTATCACGAGCTTAGTAGCAATGCAAATAACGTTATCTATATGTAATTTTTTTTGTGGTTTTTCACTTATTAGGTTCTCTTTTAATTCAGTTTTTTTTTCAGCTTTTGGAAGGTCGTGTGGAGCTTGCAAAAGTCGACTGTAAGCTTTGGCCAAATGTTTGTCGAGATGTTGGTGTGACTGCTTACCCTACTGTTCGATTTTATAGTGGCTCACGAGGGAACCATATTCAATTAGCCAGTGAAATTTCTATTGAATCGCGGGATGCAGTTACTATTGTGCATCAGGTTGAAAGAGAACTGGCAAAAACAGAACAACTTTACAAGACTGAATTATAACGGATTATTCGTATAGTTCGAATTCCAGTGTCATTTTCCTGTTCTCAACTTTAAAAGGTTTGTAAAAGTTATGGGACTGTCAGCATAACCGGCCAAGAAATCTGTAAATTTGAATTTTTTATGGAGCAAAAATCTATTTTCGAAACTGACTGAAATATTTTAGCATCGGAGAATCACATACATATATTTACTGATATATCCTCTTTGTTTCGTGGACCTCCATTAATTCTACCTGACATTTCATATTTTTAGTTGAATGAATTATGCTGCATAAGCAAAACTTACCTATTCGACACTGAGCTTTCCAAATCGTTCTCTAAGATTTGCTTCTCATTGTGAATAATTAGTCTCTTAGCATTTTAATACATTTGACATATCTTTCTGTTCCTTAGTGTATAATTACAAACTATTAATTTTGTTCGATTGTTATTTTTTCAGGTATTAATGATGCTTGAAAAATTCTTTACTTTGGTTGTTTGTTGATCTTTGCTTCTTAATTTGATTTGGGATTTTATGTTTTCAAAATTTTTAACTTGTCGTTGTTAAATCAAAAATAATTTGTCTACATTTTCACTTGCACTTCACTTAATTTATTTGCATTTCTGTTACCTTTTATAATCGATTTGTTAAAGTTTATTCCTAATTAGGAATTTAAACTACTGTTTTCAATTGTTGAAAGGCGTAAGCATGAAAACACGGAAGATGGAGGTAAGTTCTTCACACACTCATACAAAACAACGTCTATCGATCGAACGGCAGTGAATTTCTAGCAATACTGAATCGTTCTTGTTTTCTATGGATTTGTCAAGAAGCTATTGTACTTCCCCAAACGTTTCAGTAAAACAAGATTTTTTTCTTTCAAACCGTTCTTTAACATTCTACTTGATTTTTTAAGTAGTCAGAATAAGTCCTTCTAACTTTTACTTCAAGTAAGCTCCAAATCAAAAACTCAATGAAGCAAAAGTTAGACGAATATTCTAGACTGAAAGAATTGGAACTCTCACGACTTTTTATCAAATCAATAAAAATAATTGATAACACCTAAAGATACTTCCTGTTGAGAGAGCAAAAGAGCATCTTCGTTGCGGTGGAAAATGTTCAGACCAAGTAGCTGCTGGTCTATGCATTGCCAGCTCTGTTGGATGCCGATAATATTTCCCTGCATCAATTCTAATGTTGAAATTTGGTCATGTAATAGAATATAAAGTTTATTAGTCATGAATGCAGCAGCTATCTGAACAAAAAACTTTATGCCAGATCCGAATGAAGGCATTTTGAGGACCATTGAGAAAAAGTATTAAGTAGAAAATATGTCCCTAATTTTTTGAGTTTTTTTAAAAATCTGACTACGAATTTCTTGAAAACAATATGAACCTCAAATCTAGTTAGAATGGCAACATATACGGGAGTTAAAACCACTACATGAAAGAGTCTCTGATCCAAAAACTTCCTTTTGTAATAACATTTGCATCCACTAGTCCATCCAAACTCCATCCTTTCACCTTAAATCACTCGTTCTAATAACTGTTTCATCGGGTTCTTTCATCTTCTGGCCTGAGTCCAATGTCTATTCATATTCTTTGATTCTTTTCTTCCGTTCTATTTCAAAAACCTTTCTTTCAGATTTATCAAATCAATGACGTAAACTTTGTCTCTTTACTTTCTTGTAGGATTTTTATTTAAATTAAAAGCGAATGTAGTGATTATCATAGATTTTCCATCACTTATCCTATTCCTTTTTCCATCGCCGTTTTACTTCATATTGATTTCTTGAAAGAAAGTCATTCAGTGATTTGCCGCTTTACCTTGACCAGCTCGAGAGTTTAGCTGTATAATTTGGAAATGACCAGCAAAACTGATTCATTGATTGGCACACACCTGACAAATGATTCTGTTCGCAAACCATTCTTCCCATCAACATCTTTTGTTAATTCGAATGAACGGTGAGTGGAAGTTGTAGGAGCAGAGATGTATGTTTCAAACTTCACTGCTTCGATGTTTATTTAAATTCATTTCAACTTCATGCTTCTACATGAAGGCATCGTGTAATGGTTGTTTATTTCTGCGGGAATTCATCGGAAACGTTCACTTCCCTTGCAGAAGGACAAGTTTCATGAGATGGGCATTCATAGGAGGTTAATTAAGTTCGGACGTTTTGCTGTTCGGTGCGACTTCATTGCCTCATTGCGTACTAAAAATCTTTAACAATAAGGTAGATGAACAGTCGGCTACGGACGATCGTACTGTGTTCAAGTTGTTGGCAACAGCAACAACTGTGCAGACACCCGCTGGGTTTCAGTATCGTAGGTGGCATTGATTCTCCGCTTGGTCCTATGGGAATTTTCGTTAAAACTGTTTTCGCCAAAGGGCTAGCTGCAAAGAGTGGCCTAATATGTAAAGGTAAATTATAATTGCTTCTGTCACTTTGAAGAGAATTAGAGTCGAAAAGGACTTTCTTAATTTTACTAATATTTTTGGAAAGAAAAAGGAAAATATTTTTCCTTCCTGCATGACAGTATTCCTCTCAACTTGCAGTACTCCTTTCATTCAAGTTGAGTTTTGATGTGTCTGCGAAAGATATACATATCCCATTCCTTCCTATCTCTTCATCATCTATTAGGGCAATTTAATGTTTACAGACAAAATTTCTCTTTTTTTTGATTTTTGATAATCTCAAAATACTAATTTGTCTCGATCGTGAGCGGTCGGTTCCCCGACGACAGACCTTAGCGACGGGACGGTCGGGTAAATCTAGTAGTCGCGACGAGAATTTCAGATGAGATTGTTGCAAGGCGTTCCACTGAGGTAGTCGAGCGCTGAAGAATAAATTTCAAAATTTTGAGTTTCATTTTGAGGTTAGTAAGTAGGCAGGTTGTCCTTAAAATTTCACATTCTATATTCGGCATGACCTTCAAAACTGGTGCATTGTTGGTAATTTGGATGTAGAAAGGAAGTAACGCCTTCTCTACAGTGCCGTACAAATTTTCGTTTTTTACATCGCTTCCGACGTGGTTTTTCAATTTGTTAAAAATTTTCGAACTTTTTCAATTTTAAAAAGAAAATTACATTTCCAATTCAAATTATAAATTTGCTGATCCTATCAGTGGCAGTGCAACGAAGCTACGCAATTTTTTAAGCTTATAATTGGAACCACAATTGCGCTGAACTCTTTACGTGCTAATTGTATCATTTGATGCTGAAATCGACACAAGACTTTTCGCAATAGTTCGAAGCTACTACATTCAAGGTGAATGGGGTGTCACGTGAATTACTTTGTAAATATTGACCTGAAAGTAGGTCTAATTAGGATTGGCCATCTATAACGAATAAACCTGAACGACAGTCAATAACGTAAAGCATTTCTTAAGGAGCCAAAGTGCACCTCGAACATAGTGTAAATCAAAAAAGGAAAGCTGTGGCATACATAAAATATTCGAGCTCTTTTACAAACCTCGCAGTGAAAGGTCACGCAAGGTTGTGCCTACTCTAACTCTTATTTTTAGCGCACTGAAAGATTAAATACAGTTGAGCACAACTTTAGTTTATGCCCACTTCAATTAAGCGTGACTAAAGTAACAGCGTAGAGAGACTGTACTTCCGCTTCCAGAACATCGTGCCATAAAGGTTGGATATGTATCCAAGAAATCTTATTGCTTGCTTCAATCTTCTAGTTTTTTATCTTTTTGATCACTTCTGATTATTTCCATGCCCAGTGGTTCTCATTCACCTGACCATCCATCAGTCAGTTATTCTTACTGACAGCTGGGATCTACAACTAATCAAATTTGGTTCACTTATTGCTACTTAAACTTCAAGCTCGAAGAACATTATCCACTTATTTGCTTCATTTCTCACCTGTGTATGCGATCACGTTAACGCCCTTCACCTCATACTACTTCAGTTTATCTCATTTCCCCTTGACCAAATTGCAAAACATATTTTCTCAACTATTTTTCAACTTTTCCGTAATTTTCTCATAAACAATGATTAGCTTAAAGCATAATCTATCTGGTCACTATCTCTGCAATAATCCGATAATAGTCACTGACCTTTGGTCTATTGGCCTCACTAATCATCCATAAAATTATGTAAATTACAGAATACGTTTGTTAGAACGAAGTATGCAGTGGGTATGAAGCACGAACTGATGCAAAAAGAAGTCGTTCTTCGACGATCAGCACCCTCGGAACATCTCGGTCTCGGGATCGCCATCGAAACGGATGACAACGATGACAAGTACACCTTTCCTTCTGTTATTTCTGCTATCTGATCGGTGAACTGCATTTTGCACTGCATGGTTTTTCTATTCCGTCCATTATTCAAACTTCCCAGTTTAATGATGTTGACGTAATTTAGTTGAGGTTCGATGAACTACTTGTTGCCAAGTTGGAAACACTGTAGCTTTGCTGAATCAAAATTTGGTGCGTAGGCGTGATCGCTTTTTGCCACATTCAGTTGGTGAATACAGCTTGTGAAATAAGCCAACCTTTTAAAATGAGATTTGAAGGGAAATTTGCTTTTAGAGTGATCTGTGTGCGTGTGGAACAACTTGATCCATGCTCCATCGCTTCTCGGAGTGGCCTACAAGTTGGTGACCGAGTATGGACAGTTGCCGGTACCGATGTCCATCAGTGCACTCGGAAGCAGTGTTTATCACTTTTGCAGCAACCCACAATGACTGTTACCATGGTTATAACCAGACAAAAAGGGTTGGCTTCTACAAAATTGAATTTATTTAGATAAACTTCAGACAAATGATGCGTATTTTGAGATGCAGGTGGTTTGCAAGTGGTTGGAAAGGTATTGCGGAAAAAGCAAATGTCTGCAACTGGATTGAATGAATCGTTAACAGTGTTTTTTTTTTTTTTTTGCAAATACTAATGTTGAGTTTAATTCCCTTTTCAGCACATTATCTCCACAGAATCGAAACAATCGTTTCCTGATGACCAACCGATCTCAAATTTCTTGTTTGCAAAAAGGTTGTTCTTTTCAATTACACCTGCATCGGTTTATTAATTTCACATCTGTTGATCAGTAACAACGTACTGCCACTATTTTCACTATCAACAATATCCAAGAAGTCAGGATAACTGGTGTTCTGAGAGAGACAACATTTATTGTATCAGCCCGATGAAGACAATGGTCACGCTATGTTGTCACGCTAATTCCTGTCGTATTCATCGTAGTACTTTATGGAACTGGCGTTCAGGACTAAGGATGATAAATAAAAAGAGAGAAGGAATTTCTGTGATTCCGATCATCCATCCGGTTGAAGAAGATCGTCTGGAACACAACCACGTCAACCACAATTTTCTGCATATATCCCTGTTGATTAAGTTCCATAACGGTCCATGATAAATATCTAAAAACATCCTAAATATTTTTTAGCGTTTGTCTCGCTTTGGTTGCAGGGTCCGCTTCTGTGGAGCATTGTCTTCATACGTCCGCTTCCAGAGATACAAGTTATTGTTGTGTTCCATTTCCCTTGTTATTGTGTTTTGGACTCAGGGCGATTCTTCTTGCCCATTCACCCAGGTGCTGTAGATTTCTTCTTTCATAGACCATTGTCGGAGATTGTTGAGCCAAGTTATTTGAAACTGTTGCACCTCATTCTTCTTGCGACCATCGTTGCTCGACCCACTCGTCGCAAGGGTCTGTCGTCGGTGATAACATATCTGGGGATTGAACCCTTGTATGTTTATCTTATATCTCTCGACAAAAACTGAAGAAATACTCTGATTTAATTAAAATAATTAAAATTTCATGAATCACGTCGAGTTAATTACCCACTGCGCTATACATAACCGTAAAAAATATGATAGCCTAAATAATGTTCATTGTTTTAAAATTTTTTCAAAAAATGGAAGGAACGCAGCTGAGCAGTTCAGTTACTTTGTAGTTCAGTTACGCAATTTTTTCCATATTTTATTGTACTGTCACAAATTCCTCTTTTCTCATTTTCTTTTATTGTTGAATTCATTTAAAAATGACTGAAATTAATTCAATGCTATTTTAGTTTTCCTTGAAGGTGACATCGCGCTTCACTCTCTTCGCGACCATCCCATATTCATTATTATTATTATTATTAATTTTTCTCGATCCTTTTACTTTCATTTTATTCATTACCACTCATTTGTCCTTGATGATGGACAATAACATCTGGCATTTCTCATAGTTTTCAAAGATTTCCCATTGCACCCATTTTTTCCTTCCCTTAAGCAAGAGGTATATTTTCTGCGTTTTCTTCCACTGCGGGATTCTTAGCTCTTGAAAGGGTTTGTTCGGGAAATCCCTGAAGATCAGTGTCCGTTTACTAACTTTACAAATGCTTCCTGCAAAGTCATCCGTTGCCCGCGATGGATAGGAGCCTTTTTCTGCAAGTGAGAATATGGGAAATGCCCGGAAAAGTTCTCGTTGAACTGAAAACTGTTGTTACCGAGGAAATCCCGAGGCTTACTGTTGCTTCTCACTTTCCTTGACAAACTGACTACCATCATAAGCGATCCAGCACCGTCTCTTGTGAGGGCAGGTGATTGTTTGTGGTAATTGTAATAGATTCAGTCAAGGTAGATCTGAGGAATCTTTACCTACCTTTGCAAAGGTCAGTTATCACATCTTATACAAGTGCAACTCATTGAGTTAATTTGCTCAAACCATTTTGAAGGATCTTCTTTTCTGATTTGATGCAAAATTTTGAGCATTAAAATTAAAATGCGAATTTATGATGCATTAAACTTTTGCATTGGAATTTCGACGAAAGTTTTTTCATTATAATGTCAGCTATGAAATCACCTTCTTTGCCTTTATATTATCTTCCACTAGAAATTTATATTATTTGCTGATTTTAAGGTCGTCTCTGTCTCATCCATTTTTTCAAGTAAATTAACTAGCCTGGTCCTTTAACTTCCATATCTTCTAGTTTCGCCGTTGAGCTTTCTTTTCAAAATTTATGTAAACAACATGATTTTTCCGGTCTCCGACACTTTATCAGAAGTTTCCTGAAGTACCAAGTTTTCTTGAATTCTAATCAATTACAACAGCTGTTGATAAGACAAGAAGTGCTTGTGATCTGTGTACCGAGCACGATGCTCAAGATGATGCTATTGCTTGCTTCCTTTGATTTTCTAATTCATGGAAACACTGAGTGAAATTTGCCATTGAAATGCTGTGACTCATCAGATCATTTGATTACAATCTCTCCTTTCCTTCTTGCTTTTTAGGAATGTCGAAGAGGCCGTGGAAAAGCGTCACAGTTAACATTATCATAATACAACGGTTATTGTCGTTATTGCTATCTTTCTTTCCAATGAATACCACTGAATTGAGAAAATATGAATGATTTCTCATGCGATCGCAATACTTTTTCTTCCCATACCTTTCCTTCTTTTCGTGACAGTCTGCGTGCATTTCATAAAAACAGTTTGTTCAGAAGGAAATTTAAAGAGTGAATTGCGATTGCAGTTGCTTGCTAAATAGAAGGAAAGGACCGGTGCAACTCAAAATTTACTTTTTTTCCATCAACTTGTTGTCATTTTTGGAAAATGAAATCTTCCACAGGTGGTGCCGGAGTTTTTTCAACTTTTTCGCCCAAATGTTTGCAGCATAGGTCTTTCGTAGCCATAACCTTGTAACCTTGGCCAAGGTAAAGGTTCTCTCTTTATTTCTGACTCTATTAATATGAGAAGATATATTCTGTACGTGAAATTTTCTTAGTTGAAGAACCTCCTGCCTTGTTAGAACTAGGCTGTTCACTCTGCCTAGAACAGTCCCTGAAATTGCTTCAGTTCGTTACTGCTTGTTGCTGTGACCGAATTAATTTATTAATTAATCACTGCAAGTGAATCATCAGCGAAAATCTTCTTTGTTTCGCCGATAAATACAAATGCTCATTGTTGCAATCGAAGGAACGCTAAGTTTGACGATCGTGACTCTCATGAGTCCGCTCTGTCATGAAACCCTGTGAGCTCATCTTTTGCCGAACTGATATCCTCCATTCAGTAGCAGAATCTTGAGTAAGCAGGGAATCGTACAGGTATCGGAAGGTATGATAAAGGTACTTCAGGCGTTAACAGTAAAAACGTTTCGACTGTGAAAAGTTAAACACTCTGAAACTGTTTTGGAATTTTCAGAATTCTTCCCGGACGTTTTTATCGTACACTAATAAAGTTATGTAGTTTTGGTATAACTACCTTCTTGGTTCATATGTTCTTGACACGGTCAGAAAGGTCCAGTGATCCTACTTCCAGGATGCCAGTCGCTTTCTTTGGAGAATTCTGTCAGCAAGCCGTGAAATGTTAATCATATTTGACAATGGGTTTGCTAGGATTCGGAAATGTCTTTCTGGAATTAGATGAGCAAGGCTGTCAGAGTTCCTGGATATCCGTAGTTCAATGACAGCAAAACCACCCGACAACATCCACCTCGTCCTGCCCAACTGCTCGTCGATCACAGTGAATAAATAATGAGTCATTTAGCTAACAACTAACCGCCAAAACATTCATCCATTCATCCATCATTTCTCTTTCTTGAAAAAAAGTGATTGAAAGAGAGAAAGATAGATAGAAATGAAAGAGAGAAAGATGAAAAAGTATTTGAACCAAATACAGTCTCTTTCACAACTCCAACATTCGCTTATTCACCTTCCTCTGTCGACCTGATTCAATCACCTCACGTTCCCACACGTCTATCTTTAAGCCAACTGTCTGTCAGTTACATTTTCAATCAAATTTATTTTTCTGTACGGTATCTGTCTAAGATCGACGACTTGAAAATCCGTTTGCGGTACGCAATTCCTGGTAGAGGTGTCGCCGCCCTTCAAAGTCATCTATAATATTCCATTTCAGATTGACCGAATGGTCAGTTCTGGTCAGACAGATAGTTATACCTTCGGATGAGCAATGAAACAGTAAGTGATCTCAACTTCCAATATTTATAAAAACATTTATCAACAGGTTTCGAAGCATGAAGAACCCAGCTTTTTGTCATTTCCACAAGAGCCGTCTGGCAAGATTCGTCTTTGAAGTGCCGCACTATAGGTTTGCAAGTCCTTTGATCTCCGTGAACTAAGAATCACAACAGATGCATTATTCGGACACACCAACCGTCCTCTTCATTAACCGATAGGCCATTTCTTTGAAATCGAATGTTACTGCAGAATGCTGTGTAATTGGAAGTTTGGGTTTAATTGTATTTCAACAAGTAAACGTTGAACTGTGAAAGGACCGCAGTGTATGCACATTGGGACTGAACGTTTCCTTCCACTCCACCGGTACTCTCTTCGGGTATTTTAGTTTTCCTTGGCATGTAAAGTGCCTTCTTATTATTTTGTCACTTTTGAACTTTAGTTCATTCTATCAATTTAGATTAACTACTGTAAGAATCCGTTCTTGTTGATGAATCCGTCCATCAGAATGCTTCCACTTCTGTCACCATCCGGTCAATGTCTTTGAAATATCTTTGTAACCTACACAATCAAATGAGAACTGCGATTAACTGCATAGAATAAAACATTTTATCCTACGGATTTCCAGAAGACTTTGCAGTGGTCCAGTTGCTTTACTTTATTATTCCTTTCACATGGCGACACTCACCTGTCCATTGACGAGCAGCTTGAAAGGACGAGGATATTTCTTTACTTCGTCACTTAATAGAGTTTTTTCAAGGGTTAAATACTACCTATCTGGAGTGTTGTTCTGAATAATCAGAAATTATTTCATTTCTATGGTTCAGTTGTCAGGTATAATTTTTCTCTTGCAACAGCCTGAATTATCATCATCATCATCCTCTGCAAACTTTTCTACTTTCTTCATTCCAGTTGGAATGAAATTCGGTTATCTAATTTTGTTTCTGATAAGTTTGGATCATTTAAGTCTGGTCATCCAAACATAACTATGATCGTTGACGTACTGTCAGCAGTCCCGCAAAACTTCTTTTCTTTTTATTTGAGGCTACCATCTTTTCAACTGCATCTCTGCAGAATACTTCACATTTCTCCTCTCCACCTCGTCGTTCACTGTCAAAATGCTTCTTTGAAAGAGGTAGGAAGCCGAAGTTCCCTTCACATTTTGATTTTTTCTCGATCTGTTTGATGTTATGACTAATGGTTTTTGCACTGTTTGCGGGAAAAAGCAAAATAACTAAGGCTGTGTGACTCACAAGTTTGGACTGTCATAGTACTTGCTTCTCATCTCGAGAAAACCCCAGAAGTAGGATGCTCTTCACAGCTTATTCCTCTCACTGCGACACATTCTGTCACACACTGTTGCAGTGCAAACTGAAGGTGGGGAACTTGCAGGTGGTGGTAAAATGGCTTTAGAATTAAATGCAATCACTTCATCTGTGAATGGCAGTAACAGTGACAGTAATGATGTAACAGACGGTATGGCATTCGAAACAAGCAATAATCATTCGTCAAGCAGAAACGACCTCGAATTTCTAGACGATCAGCAAAGGTGGCA
Organism: Madathamugadia hiepei; assembly: GCA_013365335.1. NCBI lineage: Eukaryota > Metazoa > Nematoda > Chromadorea > Rhabditida > Onchocercidae > Madathamugadia > Madathamugadia hiepei. The sequence continues at coordinate 25,242 of JABVXS010000139.1, forward strand.
ACGTACCATATCCAGAAGTCGCGGGAATATTAAGCATAAGCCAACTTATGTCAGCATTTTTGCTTCTGATCCAGATTGTTCCAGCCCGCTGTTCGATAAATTCGATCAACGTTTCTCCACCAGGTACCTGTTTCAAATGTTATGTGATTCAAGAAATGACGTTTCTGAATTTGGCCAAGTTCAGATTTGCTACTGCCTGCCGTCTTAGCAGTCTATCATCCTTGCAGTAAAAGTATTTGTCGAAACAGTTAAAAGAAGTCAATTCTATGACCTATCAGCTACCTCCTCATAATCCTAACAAATTTCAAGTTCTTTGAACGAATCCACAAGTTCGTTTTTCAGTCGACCGAAATTCCTTAACGGTACATTACATCTACCCTCGGAACATGAGGAGACACGCTCCGCTACATCGATCGTTGCCCCGTTAATAAGGCCGTCCAGGCAGTCAATATCACCGTTGTATAGAAATACAGATGTTTTGGTGGATTCTACCGAAACCTCAAAACAAATTTATCTAAAGGAACTGCAGCCCTTCTCAGCATTCCCTGCAAGTATGCTTCAACAGGAGCAGCAATCCAAGCTTTCTCGCTCGATTCCAGAACCTTCGACGCAGCGGAAACTGCATGGCTCAGCAGAGCCCTTCAGCATTAATTCCTCCAGAGAGTCATCGAATTCAAATCGATCAGCTCGAGAAATTTCAGCGCAAAAGAACACCGATCTGGAAAATGAGAATACATCTGACGTGAAGGAGCGGGGAGGTAAAAAATCGGAAGCATCCGTGAGGAATGATCAATGTTCGCGATTCCAAAACGCGAAGTAAATTTTAATTTTGTGACAAGTTGTAAGCATGCATGTTCAGTTGAATGTTCTGAACAAGGACCGCTGAACGCGTGTCATATAAAATTGTTCAATGTTGAGCATTTTCTGGATTTAATTTGAAATAGCACCCAACTGAGGTCATTCATGAAATTTTTAGTCTAATTTTTTGTCCACCACTCAGACGATTTCTATTCTTCACTGTCCGTGTTTTCGATTTTAAACCTCTATTGATCGCAATATTTGGGAGAACTCAGAATTGCAATTCACTTTTGTTAAAACAATTTTAATCATAGAATTTAATTTAAGTTTTAATGCAGTTTTAGTATAACTTATGGTCCGGCACTCTGTTGTATTCTAGAAATGAGCTTCTTCTCTTCCAGGAACTATTGGTCACCTGATTCTGGATGTGGATCGCTTCTTGAGAATGCATGGACAGAGTCAGGGGATGCATCATCTCAGCAGTCACGCCCGAGACATCGAGGATTTGCTTCACTACGTAATCACGACAGTTATAACGGTAGCATAGAAGGACCTCAACTTCAGATTCTATCATATGGTCCAGAATTCGAGATGACTTTACTCAAAAAACCCGGAAATCAACGGGTAGAAATCAAGCAATGTGTTCTTTGTGATAAAAACTTAGATTTCCCCTTTTCATCTGAAGACAATTCGAGCACAGAGACACACTCAAATATCGAGAAGAATCCCATCGCTTCATTCTTACCTGTCACAAAACTCAAGCAAGTGGTCTCTCAAAGATCGGAATCGTTGAAAGATCACAATGGCGGCGGTTCGTTTCTTGAAGTTACCTGAACGGCACGAAAATAGTAGACCATGTGACCATATCAAGTGTACTTTAGATCTTCACTTAACTTACTTGACCAGTAAGGGCTAATCGTATATAGTACTGGACATCCATTTTGCTGAAAAATACAGAGAGAATACGATCCTTAGTTCTTCTGGAAGTTTGTTTTGCTTTTACGAGTTCCACTTGAAATGGAAGCGTTCGTCGAAACACGAAATAATGATAGTTTGAAATTCACGGAACCAGTAGCGAGTATACCGATGTTAAGATATATCGTATCCGAAGAATAGTGCTGCATCTGTTTCAGGAAAGTCCACTTCCTCTGTGATTCAAAAACCATATCCAGCTGTCCCTAATAAATCTACTCCTTCCACATCTGAAAGTTCCGCTGTACTGAATTCGAAGAAAGCAGAACATTTCCAAGACGTAGACCGGACAGCTTCCATCAACAAATTGCAGACCACGTCAAATGAAAAGCTCGAAAAACCAGAACCACCCGCTTTACGGCGTACAAGAGATGATGATGATAAACCGATTTCATTTAGTAAACTTGTTGAAAAGGTAATTTCCTTTTCATTTTATTAAAAATAAAAGTAAGTGAAGAATTCTAGAAAGCAGTGGATTGGTTGGATTTAATTTCTGCTTTCATTTTTCATTTTTTTAAAGCAAATGAACTGTCCGCAATGGTTGAAATGATTGCATGTGCTTGCTGAGTACCGTTAAATCCTTTTCTTGATTCTGCTCCAAGCCTTCAAATTCATGTAACGCTATTTGATTTTGAAGTGATATTTCTGTTGAAATTTTTTTTTGCGCAAACGAAACAAATTTTTATAGTTTACAAAAGCAGATAACGGTGCAGTACCAACACCGAAAACATTCCAAATCACCACAGGTCCTTATGATTCTAAAAGGCCAAAATCGGTGAGGAACAATCGTCACAGCGATGCTTCGAGAGTGGCAACACGGAATTCACAGAAAGTTGATGGCAACTTGACAATGAACAATAAATTCATTGCAAGATGTACGGCCTATGACGGAACTTCAAGATATAAATCTTCTACTGCTGAAAGTGCATCTGTTTCTCGAACTGAAAATTCATTTGCAAAAGTGAGAGCATCCTTTGAAAAGGTAATTTGGAAAACTGTTAATGCGTAGACGCATTCTGATTTGCCGATTAGGCAAAAAATGAAGAGCGGCAGTAGGACCTGAAAAAGACACTGAAAGTTAGGAAGACAACACTGGAGCTCGGATTAAAACTTCGAAATTCTGTTAGTGAAGTGGTAAGGGAAGATTAAAGGACGTTAAGTAATTTCGTTTGTTGCTCGGTGTCACATCGGTTTGTCTTATTTGTCTGAAACATTCGCCACGATGTATTCCGTTGTGCGCTCACAACGTTGATGTGATTCCTTGCAGACTGCTGAACTTCTAGTGACCTTAGCATCTCACACTGACAACGAAGAATTCGAAGAAAATATCAAAAAGGAAAAATCGTCAAAGATTAGTCGACAATCTGAAGTTGAACAAAAATTTTTGATAACGAAGCAGAAAGAATCTGTGGAAGTGTACTCATCCCTGGAACAAAAGAAGTCGAACGCAAAATATCAATCAGAAACAGGGTCACCTGTATGGACAATGAAAGGTTCAAAATGACATTGTTAGTTGAGATGAGAATTCCATCACGTACGTATGTGTCTTGCGAAGAAATTCACATTTTTTTTATTATGATGCATTTCCATGGCTTTTCTAACAGTCGAATGTTGAAGGACTCGATTTTTCACGCTTCGATAACGTAACAAATAATGACGTGATCGGTAGGTTGCTTGAAACGAATGAAGTTGAAGTGCCACTTCAAAAAATCAAAGAGATCACGTCAAGCAGTGAATTGCAGGAGAAAGGACAGCTATCTGAAATAGAGGTATATTTGACAATTAACTCATTAATTACTTCTCATTGACTCTTTTTGTATTAATGCAAGCAGAGAATTGTCTATCTTATGCAGTACGTTTCTTTCCCTCACCACCGATCGTTTTGATTCAGTTCAATATCATTGAAGTATTTCAGTTAATGGAGTGCAAAAGTGCGTTGGCTGACCAATTTGCTAATTATGAAATTTTCAAAGTAATACTGAAGAGATCGGCAAGCAATCCGGAAGGTTCAGTTGGTGTAATTCTGAGTTCGGCAGCCTCGGGCGACCAATTCATTAGCGTGAGTGTTAGAGTTATTTGCTTGCAGTGGTTGGAAAATCGTTTAACTGCGCTGAGGTGGTTTAAGAATATTTAACCTATGTTCAGGTGCAAAGGGTGATATCGGGTAGCACAGCGGATCGTAGCGATTTCATCGAGAAAGGTGACCGTGTGTTCTTCGTGCAGGGTCACTCGACGAGACAGGTTACACGGCTCTCCTTGTTGCTTGTTTCTCCAGATGTAGCTCCAGAAGCACTGAGTGTTCTAAGCTGGATTTTCTTATGGAAAGAAATCGATTAGCCACTGTTCATTGTAGATGTTAGCTGCAGAAGCACGAACCTTGATCAAGCAAAGGACTGAATATGTTGTCTTCATACTCGGGCGATTAAAGACACAAACGAGTGATATATCAGCTGAACCAGCCAAATTTGTTTCCACCTGTAACGTGTTTTGCATTCCTTCAATTTAAATCATTGAGGCTCTTGAATCGCAACTAATTTTTTGCAGTCCATAGTACAGAAAATGAAAATGTGCATACAAATTTTTTTAACGCATGTTCTGATTAAGCCACTGTTGATCCCGATCTGTTTGACTATTCCACCGATCCCGAGGAAGTCATACTTACAAAAGGTAGTCTTGGTGTTGGTTTGGCACTCGATGGTGGCCGTGGATCAGTGTTCGGCGATCGGCCAATCGTTATCAAAAGGGTTTTCGAAGGTAAGATGTAGTTAGAATCACAGATATGGCTGCGTGAATATCAATGGTTTGGTAAGAAATGGAACGATACAAAGTCTCTTAATGTCAGTTCTCGAAGAAAAAGTTCACATTTCTTCGTTTCATGTTTTTTCACTAAACTTCAGTACTTGAATGACATTGATAGTGGTTCAACTCTGTTGTAGGCGGTTCTGCAGCACGTAGCGGTCGCGTAAAAGTTGGTGACCAAGTGGTCACAATCGATGGCATCAGCATGAAGGGTATGAGTTACTTAGAAGCGACAAAAACGCTACGGTCACGTCCAGAAGGACCACTAAACCTTGTTATACTCCGTCGTTTATGAAAAATTCGTGTACAACTACTTTTGTTCCTTCTTTCTGCTCAAATTTAATTGATGCAATAAAATGCCATTGTGTTCCGGTTTGCAATGACGGAAAATATCGATTGACACTCTTCTGCATGAATTTTTGGCCTGAACAAACTCAATGATCTCGAGTCCATATATTCGCACCAGTGATTTTAATAAAAGTTGAAAGGGAAAATTACCGAAACTTGCTCACAACTTCAAATTTCTGAAGCAAATATTTTTTATCTAAATCATGCTGTATCCCAGACCACCATGACAGCAGTAGGTAAGCGCTGCAAAAAACGTGTTCATCACGAAAAATATAGCCTATCACTGTTAGATTTGAACTTCGAACTCCGTAGGTTTCCAGTGTCGATTTAAAGGTTACTGAATACACATGAGGCCAACTGATTACATGAACCTTGTTGGAGGAGATACAGCAATGGAAGCTGTACAGCTTATCACTGATGGCAGACATGAAGCAGACCTTGCGTAACCCAGTGCTTACTTATACAAACTGAAAATACAACAATTTTTTTTAAAAAGTCATTTGGCCCAAATTTCCTCGCTTGCAGAGTGTTCAATTAAGAGATGGTTGACGAGTTGGAAATATTTTTACTTGTTCCAATGAGCCAATTTTGTCAATTTTTAAGAACATATGAAGATCAAGAAAATAGACAGAAGTACGCTTTCCATGATCAACACAACCAGTAAATAAAAATTAAAATGTTGAATAGACTCAACAGAAATAAAACCATCATGACTGAAAGTTTGACCTCACGAATTATCTAAATTCACATCATATCATATAGTTTCATAAGTAACATTCTTGCTCGGCTGCTTGGATTTAGAAAAAAATGCATATAAAAAGATAGTGGATACACGGACTTGATGAATGAAAATGTACGAATTCTATTAATAATAGAAGTAACATTTATAAAAAAAGAATTAAGAATCACCGATTTCTTTTTTTGATCGCGCAGTTCGGTTTTTCCTACACATGATGGATGATCCACCCACACTGAATTCTTAAGAACAATATTTTTCTCCGCACAGGTTCTTAGAACACGAAAAATGTACAAGAAACTATTTAAACCACAGAGATAACTAAAATTCACAAAGGTAGCAAAAACACTGCTTTTACATAGAAAATTATTTACAGAGCTTGGATACGAATATTGAATCAACCGAAATCAGAGAGAAAAGATACTATGGAGTTGAGGTGATGACGAGGTCTCCATGGTCTTGAAGAGCTCCATAAGAACCTTCATGGGAATGACTATCGAAAAACCGCAGCCCACCAATCAATGCAAATCCTATCAACATAAAAGCAAGTTTTAAAAGATTCGGATGCTCGTTATCTCGTTCGTGTAACAAAACCTGCAAAACACATAGCACTTTAAAAAAGATTAATATTTTGATCGAGCTCCAAAAAATGCAACCGCTTTCCGTCTCACAACTATTACCTTAGCGTTGTAAGATGAGAAATCTTTCGAACAAAAACATAACTGTTTACCTCAAAAAATGTAACGTAGATAAATGTACCAACAGCAACTCCTTGAAAAATAAGAATCGTCAAAGCTTTCACTTGTGTGTCCATTTGTGAGCTTTGAACAAATGAGCCAATAAAACCACCAAAAGGTGACATAATCGAAAAAAGTCCCATACTCAGGCATACCCAGCCCAAGGCATGTGCGTGCGTTCGGCCCAACTGAAGGCCAACAGAAAATGCAACAATAATTTTGTGTACCATCAATGATATGAACAATGTCACGATTCGAGCATTGTCGGTCTACAACGATTCGAAGATACTATGAAGTAACACTTTTCAGAAACTTTTACAAAAACTTATTCTCTTAGTACTGAAGCTAAGCTTCCTTGTTCTCTGCACTAAGCACCAGACTCACATTTCCAGAAGTTTCTATCAACAAAGTCGAGGAACCACCAAACCTGAACACCAAAAGCGAGACCCTCAATGATTGAATGGAACGATATTGCCAGAACAAATGTGATACTACGTACGCCATGACTGTGAGCATGAGGACGACTTTTCATCAGAATCGGGGGATCTTCTTTAACGCTATCGCAATTTCGTTCACACGCTTCTGGTTCAGCCAGTGTCAAGGTTCTAAAACAAAAAAGTGCACAATCAATAAAAAAGAAACTAGATTTTTAAAAAAACTCTCGTATGCATTGCATTTACAACAGCGCAAACAACACATTTGTTTGTACAAATTTGATGGATCTCGATGAAATATGAAAACCAAGAATTTCATTGCCCAATCACTTCCGAACTAATCATTTTTTAATCTAATTTCTCCTCCATCTTCAATTAAGTAAAAATTGATGAATCTCACATATTAAATTCGTCAGAATAAAATTTCCCTACCTGAACAATCGGTTTTTAAGTATTCAAATAGTAAAAAATTATGAAAATAAAAAAATCCGGAAGAAATGTGCGTTAGAAAAGTGTGAAAAAAAGTATTTCACATCATAATATACAGCAAAATAATTCATTTATGTCGATAAATATGGATATGTTCTGCACAGTAAACAGTAAGAAACTTCATGCAACCTGGTAGTGATGTAAAAACAGACAAAAAGAAAAGCAAATTAGTAAACAAAGAATAAATGTTAAAACTGCAAAAATGTTGAAGATAGGCTGCAAATGAGTACTTTCGTTTGTTTGATGATTCCTGGCCACAAGATTTCCGAAACAGGGTCCCATATTCACCACCGTACGCATAATTTTGAAGCAAAGGCGTTGAATCTTTCCCACTAAATTTCAATATAAAAGAATAAAGACAAAAAAGCTTTAAATCCATGCTTTTGGTACAAAGCAAGATTTAACATCCATTTACAAAAAGTCATGCTTGTTCCCATCAACAAATCATGCGAAGTTTCAAGTCATTAAGGAATATACACAAAGAGACAAAACAAGCTCATAACCAATAGTTTACAGCATGCAAACCTTAAATATACTGGAGCAAAATCAAAAAATATTAAAAAAAATGGTATCAATATTTCACTTACTCCACAGGATGCCCATAATCAGGTGCTTTATTAATACGCTGACTACCCGTTGATGCTCTATTAGAGGAACTTGTTGCACATAGTAATCCTTTTCTAGATGAGTCTTCATCTGTAATGTAAATTTCTTTCTATTAATTGCCATCCTAGAACGAGAAATGAATAGATGATGGGATTACAAGGTCTTGCGAAGCATACCAATGTTTATAAAACCTACCTTTTGGACCACATGATAAACAATTTTTCGAAGCAACATCGACGTTAATACTTTCATGGCAACAGTGATCGGCATCATGATTTCTGAAGCTTCGATATTTTCAAACAGAATGATAAAAATGACAACTCGACCAGCTCCTTTTATTACAAACCATCAGCGGTACAAAACAGCATCCAGGAGCATTATAAAGCTTTTTTTTTGTAAACAGAAACAAGTAGTAAGCAAAAAATATCGAATAGGAATACTTGAGAGTTTAGTTATTCTTCCTATAATTTCTTTTTCTATTTTCCAAACAACCATTAATCTACACCTACTTTACCATTTAGTTAATCAGTCAAACTTCATGCTTCAAGCAAAAATTTATCTTGCGTCCTCATCACTCAGCATATCCCATGTTTTGTATAACATCGTTTATTTTATTTTATTTTTTACTCTACAAAACCATCCGAAACCGTTACTTCATTACGATTAGAAAGGTAGTATCTTGACTCCGCGATGTTTCACCTAACCCGTTTAATTCCTCGGTGTCTGTGCAACTATGCACGAATCTCTTTCATTCCCAATACTAACTCACCGTTCATAGACACTTCCAGCAATCTGAACACCTGTTGGACCATGTAAATGACCAGCACCGGGTAAAAGAAGCAGAATAACTTCTTCAACAAAAAATAGAAGAAAAAATCCAATGCATGACAATAACTCAGCTAAAGGGTAAGACACGGAAAATCCATATTCTGCCTTGATCTAAACAAATGACAATGATTAACCATTATCCAAGTTCGAGCTAGCTTTTTTCTTATATTTGAAGATGATATCAAATGATATGAACCAGAAATGAGGCGTAGAAACTTGAAAATAAAGCCAGAAAAAACCCAGGTGATTGGAAATAATTACCAGATCATAATTACTAAATTATTTTTCGCCACTTCCAAGCAACTGGGAAATAATTTTGTTTCATTTTTCCTTATGGAAAGTTAAAATTTCTGACAAAATAACCTCATGAAGATGTTCAGTGAGCTCTGGAAAGAGGTGCAAAAAGCATGTGGCGAAGAAAACACCACCAGAAAAACAAGTAAGTAAACATAGAACCAAAGAGACGTTTCGCTGTTTCGCAGATGTTGACGCCGAAGCCGCATGCTTCCGCAGAATTTTTAGCACCTGAAACCTTCCTCGATTTTTAAGAAATAACAGCCGAAAATTACTTAAATTCAAAGAACTCTGCCAAGCCTGCAGCAACACCGTCTTACCTAACTTACTAAATTCACGAATCTATGTTTCTAGCAAATTACTTCCATAGTTCTTTATTCAAAATTTTTGGGACCCTATCAAATAACGGTAGATACTGCAGACACTCAGAATATAGTAACTCCTGCAAATTGCAACTGGCTAGAGTATTTATTTATCAAATAATAAATGAAAAGAATCTGCTAACTTTCTTGCGATGTGTCATACTAATTCAGGCAAATGAAAAAGAAAGCAGCGTACTTTTACTGGTATCATCCCTGCACCAAAGGTAACAGCAAACATCACAGTGAGAAGAATAAATTTCAGCCAGGTTGGATTCATCATCTTTTCAACTTATCCTTTGAATGCAGCCACCAAATCAGTAAACTGCAAAATCCTTATCTTTTTGCACTGAACTCTTCATTATTTTACTATTGAACAAGCGACATGATATGATTTATGTTCGATGAAAAATGAAATGCAGAGATAAGCATCATAAAAGGACCAAAAGTGACAACATACATAACGGTGCGCCATAAATCAGCGAGGAAAGAGTCACGATAAGCAAAGTCTTCATTAAGGGAAATGCGCGCGAAATTCCGCACAAAAATTTTCCTTCCAAATTTTTGCAAAAAATTTAAATCCCAAAGCAAATTATAACTCCTTCTTAATGGACATAACTATTAATGATTGAGGAAATGAATTATAAAAAACACGGTTTGAACTAAAAAGTTGCTTTTAAATTTCCAAGGCTAACGATGTTGATTGTTTACGATCTTCAAATCTGGTTAAGATTAAAGTGGAGTTCTAAGGTTCTTCCAACCTTACCGATCACGACTTTTCAATCACATTATAGTTATATCACTTACATAAAGATACGAAAACAGGAAAGAGTTGTTCCGAATTCACTGATAAACCGAAACCAATAGCACCTGATGGTACTTAGTTGTTAACAGTACCGTAATAGCACAGTCGGAACAGACAAGGAGAGAAAATGAAAAGCGATAAGCAAGTGACGATAGCAATCAGTAAGAGTAACACTCTTATCAGGAGAGACATGTTTCCAAGCCACTGACAACACTTTTCCACTTTGCTGCATCATACCTCGCCCATAAAACTTCATGCTGTATCAAATTTACCGTAAGTTTAGATTTCATTTAGTACAATCGATGTTAGAAGATACCTCGAACAGCTTTCAGATGTCACTTTAATTATGGTATTGTTCATGACAACAATGTAAAATTTTTATTTCAAAATAACAATCCAACGGATTTCTCTAAGTAGGACGCAATAAGAACAAAGATAAAAAAAATTTGCTAAACAAAACTTAATCTACGAAACGTTGAAAAATTATTCACCCAAATCTCTCAGTAACTTCTACTCAGTGAAAGTAATAAAAGAATAAATAGGAATATGTTCTGGCATATGTTTTCGTGGTTCTAGGTAATCCAGCTCAATTAATGTGAATGCTTCAGCAACGTCACCACCAGCTCTTTTAATCAGTGATATGGCTGCTTTTAAACTACCACCCGTTGCTAAAAGATCGTCCACCAACAGCACCTTCGAATCTTTTTTAAATGCATCTTCTTGTATCTCGATTACATCCTGCAGATGTATCAAAAAAATATACAGTACTGATAAATGGTGAAAAAGAATTAAAAATTATAATCTTCTGCAAAATATAAATTCAATTTCCAGAACAATATGAACGTAGCTTCAAGCTAATGCAATTATGAATAAAGTTTTATCATAAACTTAAGTATCAATCCCATTTCGTTATTATTGAAAAGGTAAAACTTAAAATCAAAAAAATCAAAACTAACTTCGCCATATTCTTTCTGATAGACTTCTTTGCATGTTTTTCCAGGCAATTTGCCTTTTTTTCTAATTGGAACAAAAGGAACCTTCAATAATATCGCAATCTGAGGACCAAATAAAAAGCCTGTGTTGAAAGTTGAATAAGCATTGAACGTTTTATAACATAAAAGCAACAAAAACTTGACTGACAATTTATATTTTCACATTTCGGATCTGCACTTTCCAACGACTATACTTACCTCGTAGCGGATCTGCACTTTCCAGTGACTATACATTAGTGGATCTGCACTTTCCAATGACTATACATTAGCGGATCTGCACTTTCCAATGACTATACAGTAGCGGATCTGCACTTTTCAATGACTATACATTTCGGATCTGCACTTTCCAATGACTATACTTACCTCGAGCTTCCAAGCCAACAACAGCATCTATATCAACTGGTATATCAACACGTACATGCTCAGCTATTGCAGCACACAATTCTTCAAGCAGCAGAGGATAACGCATTAGCAACATCACATCGCTGCAAACACCTTTCCTCTTCAATCAGAATGATGGTCCACGATCTCATGCGTTAAGATTGAACTGAAGGAGCAGCTATCCGAATTTTCTATTCGACGTTTTGTTGGTTTTGCACAAAATTTCTCTGTCCCCTTACCAGATGAATTTGGAATTGGGGACAGACTGACAATTTCCAACAACATTACCATTCTAAAGAAAATTCCCGATAGAAACACATTCTCCTGAAACATTTTCTCCCCCTACCAATCGTTGATGAAGTAGAGAAGAAGGATCTTACACAAATTTGATTCCCGGCTTTGGAAAATCCGGAAAAATTCGCAGTTTCGATTTGACTTCCTCCGTCAGGTATTTCAGTTCACGTTTACTTTTTAACGATAGTGTGTCACTATTCATAACGCTGGGATGCTTTTCTTCAGAAATCCTGAATTTCTTATGGTATAAAGGTCAGACAACATACTGCTGTAGCTCAAGAGTGTTGAAATGTCAACTGAAGAATGTCAAGTATGAGATCAATACTACTGTCCCATCTAATCATTCCATGACAGTTCTGTTAACCTGCTCGGGTACAGTTAGTTAACTGCCGCCACCACGACCATCATCACAACGCCTCGCCCTCGCCGACTTTTAACTTTTGATCTTCATGGCGTGGCAATTATCACCTAGCAAACCGAGGCAAGATTTCACGGTCGGTAACCTTCCCGGTCCAGAGTGACATGAAGGGACAAGTGGGGGTGCTGTAGGTAGCAGGTGGGTAGTAATGTGGTTATTTTTCCAGTAAGCTCGTCGGTGCTCTGTTGTCTACGTAGTAGGCCTCTGTACACTATATTTACAGGTAAAAGATGTTGGTGCTTTTCGAGACACCGGCAGGATATGCTTTGTTCAAGGTTATGGTTTAAACCTATTATAATAGATTTAGTTTGCATGTTTGAGGCCCTGTACTTGTAGACTATCAGTGAGAAAATTCTCGATTGCTGTTTGAAATATTTATTTTACATAATGCCATATTATAGATGTTGGACGAATCGAAGTTGGACAATGTGGATAATGTTTGGGATGAGTTTTCATCACCAGATAGGGCGCAGAGAGTGTAGGTTTTGCAAGTAATGTTGATGGTTTGGGTATGGTTAGATGAGCTCGTGGTCAGGAGTTTAATGAACATTAAAGGCTTTTTTCGTCCTATTTTGTCAAATCAAAGAGGTAATGTAATGAATTTTAGGTTGCAGTTGGTCTCTTTCAAAAAATTCAAAGATACGGCGGAAGCAGTGGAAAATGCAACTCGTTTGGCGGAAGGGAAGTTAACAAAGGCACTGAAAAAAACTTTGAAGGGAAAATTGCAAAAAGGCGAAGAACTTGCCGTTGGAGAGGTGAAACTAGGGAATATCATCAAAGTGAGATTCTTTAGTTCGTTCCACCTTGTATTTTTGAAAATAAAATCCATTCAATTAAATAACAAATGCCTGAAGTTTGTTTTATTATAGACGAAAAGATGTGCAAGCATTTCTGTCTAAGAATGAAAACAAGTCATGGGTTGTGTTATAAAAACGTGTATTCCAGGAAAAATTTGACGTATCATGCGTTTACAGTACAGCTACTCAAGAACTTATGCGTGGTATTCGAGCAAATCTGGACAGTTTGTTAAATGAGCACAAGCAGGAGCTACACTCCATGAACCTTGCTGTGGCTCATTCGTTGGGTCGATATAAAGTGAAGATTTGTACATGCATATATTGCTAACTTTTTGGTCATAAACCGAGAAGACATATGGAGTCTTTGAGTTTTTGCATAACAGCCATTTTACAACATTAAGAATTCGAAAAGAATTTATATTGGAAGTGATCATTGAGGAGACATAACTCTCAGAATGTTTTTTGGTCGATTTTTGCTAAATTTGAAAATCTTTTAGGTTAAATTTAATCCCGAAAAAATTGATACAATGATCGTGCAAGCGGTGTCTCTGCTGGATGATCTGGACAAAGAAATAAACAATTATGTCATGAGGTTTGATATTCTCAAGACAATACTACAGAATTTCCGCTTCACGTTTCCATGAAATATTAATGTAGCATTTATACAACTTGTTTTAGATGCCGAGAATGGTATGGCTGGCATTTTCCAGAATTAAGTAAAATAATTCAAGACCATCAGGCTTATACAAAGGTGCGTAAGTAATTTTGTGGTTGATAAAATTTTTATATTTGAAATATTTTGGATTTGCGTCATTTGATTCTGGTTCAGACAGTGAAAGCTATGGGAATGAGATCGAATGCGGCAAATTGTGATTTATCAGATATATTACCGCCGGAGCTGGAAGCACGTGTTAGGGAGGAAGCAGAAATTAGTATGGGAACTGATATATCCGATTCAGATGCGTTGCACATTAGTGGATTATGTGAACAGGTTGGTTTTATATCTGTTTCGGACTAGTGAAATTAAAACGTACACATTTTTCTGAATTTAATATTAAGATGAGGTGATATTTTTCTGCTAATAATTGCTTGTTTAGATTATTGAATTAACAAAATACCGTTCCGAGCTGGCGGATTACTTGAAGAATCGAATGATAGTGCTTGCACCAAATCTTACTATTTTACTTGGTGAATTAGTTGGTGCTAGGTTAATTTCTCATGCGGGTTCATTGGTGAACCTTGCGAAATATCCAGCATCTACGGTACAAATATTGGGAGCAGAAAAAGCACTTTTTCGTGCGTTGAAAACAAAACGCGATACGCCTAAATACGGTCTCATTTACCACGCTCATCTTATTGGTCAAGCTAGTACAAAAATTAAGGGAAAGGTAACACTGGTTCAATATAATTATGTGTAATTTATGAATGAATGTTTTATTCCGTCACTCACTGACTAGTTAATTATTAGGTGGCTCGTAAACTGGCAGCAAAAGTATCGCTAGCGACTCGGATTGACGCTCTTGCAGACGAGTCTTTGGGAACTGAGCCTGGAGAAAAAAGTCGGGCTTATATTGAAACATTTATTCGAATGGAACAGGAGCGAGGATCGAAGCGAATAACAGGAAAACCTGCTCAGCATGACTCTTATACATTTAAGAGGTAACCATACTATTTTTTTCCATTCAGTATTAATACCGTGATGCTTTTTTTTACCGAAAAGAGTAGTATGCTACTTCTCCAAAGTAAATATTAATAGTTAATTTATGCAATGATTGAAAATTTTGCTTGTTCTCTAACATTTTTCGAACGTATTAAAAAAATTTTTTTTTGCAGTTTTTCGCGAAAATTACCGTTCTTTCCCTTATTGAGTTTTGCAAATTTACCAGTTCATATTGTAGATTCAGTGTTTCTTGACGTTTATACGCTTTTCAGTTCTACTGGTCGATATGATGCTAGTGCAGATTCAACAATTAAAAGTTCTAAGAAACGAAAATTTTCTGAAGGCAGTGACGCTGGTAGTGGTAAAGGCCCTGATACCATCAGTGAAGCCGGAAATCGACAGTTTAATATGGATGGCCCACCACAAAAAAAACAAAAAAAGAAGAAGGTATAACAGAATTTTTCAGAATCTTTTAGTTACTATTAAAGGTTGTAAGTCGTATAACAGAATTTTTCAGAATCTTTTAGTTACTATTAAAGGTTGTAAGTCGTCCTCATCTTACCTTATGGCGCATTTGTTAGTTGACGTACCGACCCAGTTCTACCAGAAATTAGATTTGGCGTTCTGGCTTTTATTTTTGTCCAAATTATTGTTGAAAGGTTGATCGTTTGATGCCATTTGTTAAGTATGTAAAATGTCTTTTGCAGATCAAGGAAGAAGTTGGCGAATAGAAGTTAAAGTATATTCATTTCGTTTTATTGATTACGATCACGTTCTCATTGATTGCTTATGGAAGGAATTTTGTTTGTTCAATGAGTTTTAGCCTCGGGCAATGTAGCTCGGTTTTCGTATATTCCGTAAGAAGGACTTTTACATTAATGAAATTTTATAAGTTAGCGTGATGACTTGGATTCTTCTGGCTCAGTGGTCTCCCATGAAGTGTTATTTTTTTCGTTTGTTACCCGTTTTTGTTTTTTGTACGTTGAAAAGTTAAATAAAGTTGGATTTTCATGAATCTTTATACGTTTACTTTAACAATTCACGTCACACAATGCCAAGTTTTTCAGATTCTTGTCATATTTATAAAAAAAAACCTCACTTTTTGTTTATTCGCCAATCTCGTGTTACGAAAGATTCCACAGAACAGTTTATTAGATGCAGTGAAGTTTATATTAGTCTTGCTGATAGGACATCAGAATGACTTGACTACTAGATATTTAGTGTCATTGTTTAGTGTAAAAAAGGAAGGCAAAAGTTGGAATATTAGGTGTCGTCCGACTCAGTGTGCTTTGTCGTGTGAATGCACCTGTATACTTTTCGGATCTCAGTAATGCTGGACTACATGCAAGGAGAATTGCTAATAATTTCAGATGATAGGATATGTTTTGTCTCTTATTTGTTATGGCTGGTTCGTTCACTCTGTCTTCTGCAAAAAAAACTGAAAATGCGCTTTGTTTTGGAACACTCCGACTTGATTTGCTTGTTCGCTATTTACACCATACAACTACGGTATGGATCAGCGAAAATGACTCAGTCTATAGGGCCTTTAAATGTATCTGTTTCGGGCTCTTGTCGTCATCCAGCATTACTGAGATCCGAATAGTATATTTTTCGGTGAAACTTGTTTCTTTTATCAAACTTTATTACAAAAAAAAAAAAACAATTTGGTTGCAAAAGACATTACATTCGTGATTTTAGTTCGAGATTCCAGTTGCTTGACTATCATGTATATTACCGTTATGGTCTTGTCCTCAGATGGTTTTAACATTCACACTCCGCGTGGTGTCCCATTATGCGATTCTCCAATTGTAATCAAAAAAGGTTGGTAATCGTCAGTGTAATTTCGTCATAGACTCCCATGCATACACAAACGATATCCTACGTCAGATTTCTGTATTTTCTGAAATGATGTTGATTTTACGATTTCGATGCACTTTACAATGTCCCCGTGGTTTTGGTGTTATTTAGTTGATGGAAGTTTACTCTATTCGGAATACTGTGATTGTCCGAAAAGGATTGTTTCTGAGTGCATGGAGGAAGCTGGTTGTTCTCAAAATTCACAACTTGACATTGATTTGAGTCAATGGTCTACGATTAATTTTGAAGAAGTGCTACGATAGTAAAAAAGAAGTGGGCAAGTTCGCAACATCGCTACAGCAATGCACTGTTTCATTATCGAAAATAATGTAAGCGTTTTTGAGTGACAGATTCCACGCTTTTTACAGATTTGTGTTAGCGGCTTTCTCTTGGCATCATTGTCACTCGACATATGTCGTTTCAATTATGCGATTGAATTACATTAGAGTAAATCCTTGATTTCGTTTGATTGAACTGTCCTTTCCGCCTAGTGCAATACTTGATTTTGTTTGATTGAACTGTCCTTTTTTGACCTTTACCATCACTTCAACCAGACTTCAAAAATAGATTTTGAAGTCTGATTCTTTGAGACTTTAAAATCTTTTAATTGTTCTTCAGCTGTATAGACAATGTTATGGAGAATATACGGGTTTCCGTATATTTGTTGATGCAGCATTTACGTCACTTATGAGGAAAATGTATTTGCCAAATACCGAGTTCATCTTCAACCTGGGCGATTGGCCGTTGGTAAAGACGGGAAGTTATCCTGTTCCGATCATCAGCTGGTGTGGTTCCAGAGGTGGTTTACTGATGTTTAACCAAAATAATTCAAAGTATAGAGGATTTGACACACTGAATGGAATGAATAACGCATACGACATGGTGAGAGGAATGTCTGATCAAACTAGTCGAAAATTCTTTCATTGAATCTTTAATTCCATGTTTCATAGCCGTGATTCAAGATACAGTGGATATCGTAATGCCAACGTATGAGCTCACGAAGTCAGTATTTGATTCAATGGATTCGATAACAATTGACATACATTCTATAAGGGGTGGAAAATATTATGGATGACAACAGAAAAAAGATAAGGCAGTATTCCGAGGTCGAGATTCAAATGAGGTATGGCGTTCATTGAAATATCGGAACAAATGATGTACATCTTAGTAATGAAAACAGGAGCTTATTTTTTAGTAAATTAAAATACTTTTATTACAGTTGCGACTTAAAATAGTGAAGTTATCAAAATTATACCCTGACCTCCTGGATACGGAAATCACGCAATATTTTTTTCAACCAATCTCAACATACTCCAAAAGGGACGATGCCGTTTCCAAATTTCTTCAAGGTCCATTCCATGCTTTATTCATGTAACTCTATAAATGAATTGATTTCTCTATAAATCAATAATAGATTTTCAGTATAAAATCGTGTTAAATATTGACGAAACGGTTGCGGCATATCGTTTCCCTTTTCTGCTGGCTGGAAATAGCATTATTTTCAAATCATCATCTGATTATTATAAACATTTTTACAACGATTTAGAGGAAGGACTACATCATTTCCATTTCACTGATTCCACTCTTCTGGAACAAATTAAGTGGGCGAGAACCCAAGATCATAACAAGGCGATTTTTTCATTATTATACAACTCTTCCCCATCTGAAATAAACAGTTCCCAAAAAAAAAGATTATACTTCAGTTATGAACAGCTAAGCTGTAATCACTCGAAATTGGCAATCTCGATTGCTGCTTTTCACAACATCAAATCCAGTCTCATCAATTTAAAGCTTTTCTATAGCGTACTTTTAGCTGTTGTGGAATAAACACTTCATATATAAGAATGTGTTTTAGACACTGAACGCCATACGTCAGTTTGTGCTGCAGCATCTTCAACCTCTGAATATCTATAGCTACTACTCCGATTTTATTCAGGTTCCTTTCCTATAAATAAATACTTATTTTGCCCACATGAATCGTTCCGAAAAATGCGATAGTAGTTTAAGGTGGAAAGTTTAGTTCAATGATGTCAGGTAGTCAATAATTGAATTCCTGAAGCTTAATCATTTTCACTAGAAACTTTTTCACCTCATAAGTTTTCACCCCAATCCCACGGTTCGTGTCCAAAGCAAATATTTTCACTGATTTTATTACAATCCGTATTATTTTAGAAGTACACCAGTAAGCTGGAAAAAATTCCGATACAACCAGAAGATGAAATGGAACTTGTTCCATATACCTCCGGAAAAACAATTTGTTGAACAGTCATGTGAACGGGCTATGGAGGATATGTGAATAATAAACAGGAATTATAAGAAGGCAAAATATTTGCTATGAAAAGTACATTAAAAAACAGTTCTTTTCTCGGTGAAAAATGAACGAAGTAGAAGAACCTGAAAATGAGCATACTTATGGGCATTTCTGTTTACTTCATATCACAAATGTTAAATAACTCTAAATTACAACGGTTAGTTCTTGTTTCAGATAAAACAACTATTGTACCAAAGGTTAAATCGATTTTAAGTTTCATTTTTTCAAGATTGGTTTCTCTTGAAGATTTTTCGCAGTCTGACATCCTGTTATTTAAATTTGAAAGACCTTATACCGTTAGTTCTATTCCATTATACAAAATTATGCAGCGGTTTTAACGAATGTCAATATTTTGAAATAATCTTTTGTTATTGAGTTTCAAAGGAATATAAATATAACATTAAATTAGCAGCTAAGTTTTGTCACTTTATGAAAACGACTCATAATAAGTTAAAAGTTGCAAGTTTATCTTTATATGGAGGCTATAACTGAAAAATTAATATGTTACCTGTGCTATTCCCATAGTAATAATAACAACTGTTTGTCCTAAAGACCACAGTAAAACACGCTCGTTGAGGTCCTCCGCACGCTTACGTCCAGTAGCTTCTCTCAATCGATGATGTGTTTGGTAATCATCAATTATCCTCAGCCGATCACCAATAGCTGATGCAGATGTTTCAAGTTGAGTCATAGCTGCTATTCGTGAAGTTACCTTATTGATACCTGAATGTAAGATCACCTATCAGCATCTTAAAGCGAAATAATTACATTTGCTCTACAAAAAGTCTCCAAAAGTGCTGAAAATAAAAGTTCGTATTTTGCATTTTTCTGATCTTTCCAAATCATCACATGGAAATAAGTAACAGCAAAAACAGTGCTATTCCAATTTCTAAGCTGCGTGAATGAAAACTGTACTTGATGATAGATGGCCTTCGTCCCCTTTTTGCCAGTCCATATAGACAATCTTGTGTGAAAAAGTTGAGAATTCATTCGAGAAGCATACCTGGAAAATCAATGGAAGTTTTTGATAGAATATCTGAAGTAGAAATCTAAATGGTTTTTAGTCTACTTGAATAACAACGCTTCACCCAGACTTCATTTTTAACTCTTCATCATATCGTGATTTCCACAGAATAAAAAAAAACCTTATATGTTCCTTCTGTTTCTGTTTTCCACGAAAAGGTGCCATATTGCTTCTTGGCGGCTTTGTGTAAGATTTTACCATCTTTATCTTCCAGCGTTATATCTACATCATACTGGCCACCTGTTACTACCTAAAATATAATGAAACACCAAAATATGGCACATGGGTAAAAACAATAACATAATGTTAGGCGTGGAAGATCGCTACCAGCGCAGAGCGACAATCGTTCCAAATAAAATTTAAATTTTAGCAAAAAAATGTAATAAAATATTCAAGCAATAGAAAAGATTTTGACAGTAATTAAGGGAAGGAACACAGAGATTCCTCGACAGCCGCTGATTATTTCTGTCCTGATATAAACGACATCCGACTGATCAGTTACAGCGAACAGTACCTGATATTCAATAACGCAGTCAAC
Organism: Madathamugadia hiepei; assembly: GCA_013365335.1. NCBI lineage: Eukaryota > Metazoa > Nematoda > Chromadorea > Rhabditida > Onchocercidae > Madathamugadia > Madathamugadia hiepei. The sequence continues at coordinate 45,719 of JABVXS010000139.1, forward strand.
GCCTGCTTTAATGTCCTCAAAAAAGCATTGATTCGCATTGTCGGATAATTCAAAAGTCAATTCGATTGCTCGAGCGAAAGCTATGATGCACATAGCTATAATTTTTGATAAAAACATTCCAGCTAGCTTTAAGTTGCACTCATTAAAGCCTTTCGAAATCTGGAAGGACGACAAAGCAAATAAGTTATATGAGTGATGTATGAATCCAATAATACTCTCGAAATAGCGCGAAAGTAGTTGAGACAACACTTTACAGAGAAATGGTGCAGAATATGGATGATTCACATGGATAATATTAAGTTGCACTCATTAGAGCCTTTCGAAATCTAACACATTTAAGTAAATCATAAACCTTGGAAAGATGTTAACTCAACGATCACAAAACACTGAACAGCTATTCCTGTTCCCGCACTCCTCCGAGCAATGCATGTTCAAAGTGAAAAATTGGGCGCACCGTGCAAATTGCAATCCCAAAACAGGTGCTTTTTCAAGCTAGGCTGGAGCCAGGTGCCTCCTAGGTCCCTGAATACCACCCTACAGGGCATTTGAGGTGCTCCTAGTTATATCTGAAGTCCCAACACGGATAGCTTAGCTTGTGTTTGTTTTGCGACTTCAGATCTCCAGGTCACTATCAGGTCTTAATCGTACCAGGAACTGATAATAAAACAAGCAGATCACAAACAGAGAACGAGGAGGGCTCAAATAATTTGAAGCAACAAGTTATTTAGGAGTATTTACGAAAGCATTCGATTGCAATGAATTGTGTTCATCATTTCATCAAACGCTTCGAGTTATGAGTGATTAAGAAAATCTGCTTACATTTACGTAAGCAAGTAACCGAAATCGAGGCGATTCCATCATCAGTATCGTAAAGAGAGGATATCTGAAGGACCTGTTAAAAGAATTACAGTCCCGAGTATGTCGCCCAATGGATAGCAAATCCTGCCGAGTAAGTGAAGAGTCCACCACTGTAACGTTTCGTGTCAAAAATAAAAGTCTGAGATTTCATAAAAGACAGAGCAATCTACAACAGATTAACATTTATAAATTACATAAATTCTAATAACATCTTCAACCCAAGGTGGGAAATGAGAATTATCCCGACAAAAACAACTTTCCAATTTGGCACAAAAGCTACACACAAGAAACCACCAGCGATCAGTTTTATTCGACATGTAAAATTCAGGACAACCTAAAACACAACAGCATAAGTACAACAAGATTTTTATATGGAGTTTCACTTTGAAGAGATTAAATTTTAAGGACTTTATGGAATTAAATTTTATACCTGATACCTTACATCGAACTCTCTGCTCGGAGATGTTTCAAAAGTCATACTTAAAGGACGGAACTAAGTGAACTAATTCCAGTACTGGTCTCGAAGTAATCATAATGCACATAAGTTAGAAACCACAGCTTCAAAATACCACGAATACAAAGAGAAGATCCACATTTGAAATGACGTTTTATTAAAAAGTGTTTATTGACGTAAAAACTGTAAAATTTCGAATGACATTATTTACCCCAAATGAATCAAAAATTCTCGGAGAACGCCTTTGTTCAACTTAACCTCCAATATCTATAATATAGCATTTGTTCAATCCAGAAATAATTTCAGAAAAAGAAAGTTCTACACGATCCCAATCAAAACATGAACCTAATGGTTACATGTAAAACACATATGATAACATAACGGGACCACTAAAAAATCCAAGATTTTAGCTGAAAAATATTCGAACAATATAGACTGGAGATAAAGCTCACAGATTTTTCACTTGCTTGAACATCATTCGATAAGCACGACTTATTATAGGATTCTCTGAGGAGTCGAAATAATTAAGAAGGAACAGATAAATGCCATGTGGACTAGACAAAAATTATCAAGATGAAAAGAAAATTTTCCATAAACCTCATATCAAAAATGAGATTTTTTTTTGTAATTCGTGACGCCATAAACTCAGTTAAGTCGTAAGAGATTGTTTTTCCAAGGTAATGACGGTATCGGCATATGGTGGAGGTTGTGACATTGTAATGCATTCGTGTGGAATATTGTCGTAATGAAATGCCGCTTGAGTCGTCGAAAGTTGCTCTCCAATGTGTCGTACAACCTAAAATATATTCATATTTGTGAACTTTTAGGGAGTTTAACTTTTTTCTGAAGGCAAATGTCTTCCACTACTATATGCAATCCTATGCGCCTTAAATTTTACTGTTAAAAATGCCGGACGTTAATCCATCTATCATGGAATGATTTAAAGACTTTCAATCCCCATAAAATGATTCGAAGACTTTGAGTTACAGTCCAACACTAAGTAAAGAAAACGTGTATAAAAGGAAAAGCTGAAATCATTTCTTCATGTCTAATAGAACATGAAGATAACCGACAGTAACAAAGAAACTAGAACTAATTCACTGATTTCTTGATGGTGCGTTTTTTCCCCGCTGACTGTATCCAATCATCTAAACAAAGCTATCACTTTTTAAAAAAAGAAAACCTTTTTGTCTCCTAGAAAACCATAGCATCGCCATACAGTTGAAACACACCATAATTGGAGGATTGTTCCAATCAGATGGGAGAAGAACTGACTGCAAACAAACTAAGTTTTCACCGACAATAATTAACCAATTGAAGTTAATAAATAAATATATATAATGCAATACATTTTATTATATTATATATATGTATAGAAAGAAAGTGAGACAGAAAAAGAATTATAAAATAAAACAGGGAACCAACTTGCTGTCGTACATTGAATGTACGAATGAAGAAGGATGTGTGTAACTAAATAAATCATTCCCAATCTAAAAACATTCAGGATTGTTTAGAACTATTGTTATAAACGACTAATAATAGGTTTATATGATGATCACAATAAAGCTATGATTAAATTAATCTTCAGAATGAGTACGACCGTAAAATACCTACCTGGGCAAAACCAAGGAGAACTGAGATCAATTCGAATACAATAAATGGAAGTAAAAACGAACGACGTTCTATTCGAATTCCGTGAACCAGTAGAGGAACAAGTAGTAGCTGTAGCATAACCGCAAACAAAAGCGAAGCTGAAACGCACTTTCCTGTGTACGAAAAGTTGGATCATGCTGAAAGCCTACTAACTGGCACTGCCAACAGCGATGAATTGATTCAAAAAGTCTTATCAAGGAAATCTTCAAAGGTCAGTGATGAAGAAGGCTAGTCTTTTTTATAATGAAAACTTAGATACAAAAGATGTATAAAAACATTTAGCATTCAGCTGCAACGATTACAGGGCTTAAAAAGTGCTTACAAATATATCGTTCACTCATCTGATTGATCCAGTGATCTGGAGTTAGACGTCCGTTAATTGCCTTAATTAATGACAATTTACGAATATAGACATCATGGATTAACTCCCAGGAATTTTTATACTGAAGCCAAACCATGTAATTCATTGGCAATATTACACTTTGTATTGTGAAGTCATACAATTAAGGATGCAACGAACCTTTATATAATAAAAAGAGAAGAAAAGTGCAAAAACGAATGTGGTCAGCATCTGAGCATATGCAATGAACAGCGATGCTTGAACAACATGGAATGTACGACAGCAACACTTGTACTTATCCGCACCTGCGTTCCAGAAATCATCCAGGTTAACGTCGCCTGTATAGTGATTACCATCATGCACACCTATTCGAGTCACTTTTTTCATCTCTGCAAGGAATGTATGATATGAAGTGCTGTTTAGCAGTGCGTAACGAAGCATTCTCAGCGCACAGCTATACATTCATTTTCAAAGGATGAACTGAATCAAACAATTGGACGAATATTCTCAATGTAATACAGCATATTACAATCTGCATCGATCGAAACCTTCCAAATAGAACCGATCTACGAATAAGTACAACATTTAGATGGCATGCAACAAGCAACCTTCCCAAACTTCCTCATTATCTTCCCTAACAAGCGACTTGGCGGTGATTCTATGAAACGTAGCCAATGTCCGTGAGAGAGTTATTTTCCGTACGAAAGTGTTGTAGACAGGAACAGCACTTCGTCATGAAACAGTGCAGAATTCGTGGATATGATGCGAAAATGAGTTAAACGAGAAGGTAACAGGAGAACAAAGAAGAGCAACACCGTTTGAGTTTCTAAACATACATAAGAGAAGCTCGGAACTATAGACCAATGTTGCCCCTGCCCTCACCGAAAAAGACTTGAACGTAGCCGTTTGTACAGGAAACTGATATTTGCTTGGATGGTCAGTTTCCGCCGTAACCATGGCAGCAACCGCAAGTGAAATGAGCGGAGTAAGTAGCAAAATGTGTGAGAGAGAAATCGTTTTGTAACCTGGTATATATAGTGATATAAACACACACACACATACACACATATACACACATATACACACATATACACACATATACACACATATACACACATATATACACATATACACACATATACACACATATATACACACACATATACACACACATATACACACACATATACACACACATATACACACACATATACACACACATACACACACTCACACGCACACACACTCATACGAACACACAAATG
>JABVXS010000140.1:0-50270 GCA_013365335.1 Madathamugadia hiepei
ACACACCACACACACACACCACATACACACACACACACCACTCATATGCCATATTCATCTTGGTTTTTTTTCTTCCTTAGCGTTTGTCCGCTTGGTCGCAGGGTCATACGTCCGGCTCCATAGATGCAAGTTGTTGTGTTCCATTTCCCTCGTTGTTGTGTTTTGGACTTAGGACGATAACTTTATCTTCTCGTAACTTGAAACTGTTGCATCTCAATCGTTATGCGACTATCCTTGCCCGACCGACCCGTCGCTAAGGTCTGTCGTCGGTGATAACATATCTGGACATTGAACCCTTCTATGTGTATCTTATTAGTCTCTCGACATGCGGATTACCCATTGCGCTATGGGTAATCCGTCACCGTCATATTTATTTTCCTTCATCTCAGACAACTTTCGCTCATTTCTAATGAAAAAAAGTTTCCCCATTAAATCAACAATTCCTCAAACCAATCAATTGTCTATGCCTGTCCTCTCTTCATTCTCTTCCTTCTTTTTCTTTCCTTCTCTTTCCTCTTCATTCCTTCCGTCCTGTGTTTTCTCTTCATTCCTTTTCTTTCATCATCTTCCACCTCCTATCTTCCCAGTATCTTTTCCATCTCCTCTCACCTCCACAGCGTGACAAATGAATGGAATAGAAATGAACAGTGCAGGAAAGCAAGGAAGAGAAGGAAATGGAATAATGGATAACACCATTCAGTAGTACTCCTAGCATCATCCAAAACCGCAACACCAATATTACCGCTCCTACTACTTCTGATGCTAGTGCCTCCACTATACTGCAACCTCTCACATCATCATTGCTATCATCATCATCATCACTATAATCGCTATCATAATTATCACTATCATCATCACTACCATTGCTAACACCGCCATTATTTGTTAATAACAATCATTATTAATAGTAATTGTTTATTGCAATAATATTATTATTGTTATAATAATACTGTTAATTATGTTATCATTACTATTAAGTACTAACTTTTGTTAATTACTATTATCATCTGTTATCTTAATTTCCAATACTATTTATTGTCCTACCCATTCATGTACCCTGCCATTCCGGTTGTTTAGAAAAAATTTTCATTACACTGTTGCTAAAGACAAAAGCAAGCCTAAGCCAGAGAAGCATGCTTTGCTTGGTCGAGGTGTTGTACACTTCTGTTCTATATATGTTAGCGTCTTGGTTTTGGAGTTATAATGTTATTTAGAAATCACGTGTTCGTATTTTAAGTAACAAATAGTACTAAACAGGTGTGCTATCTCCACTATGAACTCCTACTACTACTGCGGAACACGTGATTTCTAAATGAAAAACGAACACGTGATTTCAAAATGATCTGATAACTATAACTATATATGTAAAGTATATACTAATTTTAAATATTTTCCGTCAGTTAGACTTCCCGTCGCAACTGTATCACATCGATCTTACCGTAATCGGCAGTAAACCTTGTGGAATACGTTCTTTTTGCTTCAAACCGTACAGTCGAAGAGTAGTGCAGTATGTAACCAACCTTCTGTAATCCTTTTTTTCCTGTTGAAACTTTTCCTATCAATATTTCTCAGTTTTTCTATATTCTAATTTTCGTCTACCATATCATTTTGTTGGTTCAAAGTCTTTCCTTTTTAAAATGAAAACATTTTGTATTACGGTATATGCATTGATTTATGTTCAGTTGACTGGAAGTTTTCCTTCCGTTAGGATACATATGTGACCTCACCGGATATGAGATCAAACAGAAAAGTAAGCAGCAATTTGCAAAATATGAAAAACTTTTCAGGTAGGAATGTTCCGTTGTGTCGTTTGTCCATTGCAATCAGCAACTTATGAAACTGTGGAAGAACTGGACATACATATTGCCTCAGATCATGTCAATCATATTCCGTATGAATGTGAGCGATGTCGCTTTTCAAAATTCCCAACTGAATTTGCACTAATTAGTCACTGTACTACAGATCATGGTTTGAAAGAATTCTATGTTAGTTAATTAATATAGTAATACGTTTCTATGCAGTTTCATCAGAATCGTTTATTAACTGATCAAATTTTTTTTATCGATCAGTTCATAAAGTTCTGAATTGAGCCAATTTAATTGTACATCAAAACAGATTATTTCAGACAGAATGAAAAAATTTCAATACAGAAATTAGCACGGTTTTCAGTGCAACGACTTTGAATATTGAATTTTGTGATAGATTTTTAGTCGTATCCAGTCCTTATGTTTCCTTTTTCAATTATCCGAGGAAAAGTTGGATTTGGAAGAAGCTTTTTGCTTTAAAGATCTTTTCTTTAGTTTATTTTCTTCCTACATATAATTAATTAATAACTGAATCAAACGACATATATTTTAGTCTTTATCAGAGAAATTAGAAAAAGTTCGAGCTAAATATTCTTCTACCGTGTAATCCATAAAATAATCTTATTTTCATGTAGAAGGATGGACTCTATTTCAGGTAAAATATAAAGTTACACCAGATTTTCATCGTAAGCGTGAGAAAATCAGGGAAATATTGCATCATTCTATTACCGTATCAAAAATGCCATTTGGAACTTATAAACGAAGAAAGTTTGTGTAGAAAATATATTTGCATTGTTGTTTCACTCCATTTTTTATTCCAAAAGTTATTTTTTACCTATGTTACTGTTGCATTTGAAAATATGAAAATTTTGAAGAAATAATGATTATACGCAATTGCTCGGTTCCGGTGATTGTGCTGTTTCGGTAGAATCCGATGAGTTAACTCGTATCACAGAAACTGAAAAAGCAAAAATCGAAAATGCTAAAGTACGTTTAAAAGTAATCATATTTCATTTTACTTAAGCTTTAAACATTTCTATAATTTTTTGCATTTGTTTGACTTTTCAAGTTTAGTTGTTTTATTTAGGGTAGCGAAGTGGAACCAGAAGATAGCACTTTGGAAAAGGAATCGGATTCACAGTCAACTAAATTTCAAGGCGCTTTATTGCAACAAAACGATCCGGATCAAGTGAATATCGGTAAATAACATTTCAACTAATAAATTTAATTTTCAATTTTATTTTCCGTTCTATGCATTTATTCTAGCCCTGTTTGTAATCATTTTTTTTTCTAGTGAGTATTCTGGGTGATTTATATCGTAACGAAGCTGGCAGTAGTGCCAGTGCTGTTGTAACAAGTTGTGAGCCAACCGATATTATCGATCCGTCAAATAACTTAACAGCTGGTAGTGATATTTCGTCGCAGCAAACAAAGAAACGACCGAGGCCACCACGAATTTGTAACATTTGTGGTCTTCAAGTTACCGGTCAACGTTCATCATTAATCTACCACGCCAATTCCAAGTATGAACCTTAGTATCTCTTCTTCGATCATCTAGAACTGACCTTTTTAACTTTAGAAGGGATGAAACATTTTGTGCTGAAGAAATTTTATCACAAATTTGAATGGCTTTTTGAAAACTATAGTTTTATAATTACAGTGAAAAAGAAAAGGTATGATTCTATCAGTTAAAATTTAAGTTCGTTAACGATTAGTATTTTTCAGACATGTACGCCTGCCGATGTTCTTCTGTCGAGAATGTAAAAAAACTTGGACAACAATAACCAAATCGGACGTAATAAAGCATGTTAAAGCATGCCATGATGGCGATGAAAGTCTTATAGAAGATCATCGTATGCAGTATGCTAGCGATTTACATCATATCACCGACAAATGCTTCCCGCGTAAAAATCGAAGTCACTTTTTTAAGTTAAATTATATGAACTCAATATTTCTATCAGATAAAAACATTTCATTGTTGCTATGAAATCACTTCGTTGACATTGTGATTTGTACAGAATGGTGTCATAGCGAGAAAAACGAAAAAGTAATTCTTTTTTTTTAGAAATGAAAAAAATCTGGTGTGTATAATATTTGCACATACGAGGTAATAATAACTGTGAAAACTGAAAAAAAAATCTGACTTCTTAGTTCAAGTTTTTTTCGGATTATTTGTAACTTTGCCACTTTGCAGGTAATTGTGCAGATGATGAAATGGAAAGTTTGATCAATCCAGAATTATGGGTTAAAAATGAAGAAAGGGGTAGTTTTGTGAGTATCTGATGTCTTGCATTGTAGCTGCTGTAAGAAAATATTTTTTCGAAAAGTCATGTATTAAATTGTCTTCAGGCTTTTTTTGAAAATAATAAAATTAAAGAGAACCTATTGGCTGTATTCGATGATTACAACGGAAACTTAGTGCCAAACATGTCTGCTTATTTGTTCACTTTTTAATTCATCAGAAAATTTAGCCGAGCAGAGATAATTGAACAAATCATCCGAATCCAAATATCGCCAATTAACGGAAAATATGTTAGAATCATGCGAGCATGAAGTCGGAAATTTCAAAGCTCACACTTTTTAACGATAAAAGTCCCTTTCAAAAAATGGTGAAGAAATGCTCAAGTTCTAACAATAAGAACTATGGCGAAATACTTTTCAGCTTTTCAGAAAAAGTTTCCATATTACTAGGAAATATCGCCATTAAAAATATACAATATTCATAACTCTTCAAGTAATTTATTTGCATTTATCAAAATATGATGAAATTATGGTAGACGGTTTCAATGATACGCAAGTAATGATTTTTTCTCGCAACGATAACTGAAATTAAGATTTCGAAAAATATCAGGGAGGGAGGAAGGGTAGAAGATATTTACAGATTTAAAAATGAATAAACCACGATAACAAATTTTGAATTTTTCCAAATCGGGAAACGAACTCTTTGAAAATGACCGATTTTTTTCTCACTTTTGGACGGAAATCAATTTTTACTTTGAAATCACCCATTTAAAACAACGACTTTCCTCACTTCGAGTTGGTTGGGAAAGGTGGTACATTTACTTTGTATACTAAAGAGTTGTTGAGGCAATAAAGTAGCTGAAATCTAACAAACGAAAATTTCATATTTCATTTTTTCGAACAATAAAAATTTGGATTAAAAAAAATCTATCATAATGAAAAGGCAACGGTGACAGTTGTATGTGGGTACGTGTCTGTGCGTGTATTCATGCGTCTGATGTACGTGTAAGCATTTGTAGTCATAGCTTGACTTTGAGAATGAACATTTGTCATGTTTGAAAAACATAAGGAAATGAAATGAAATCGTCGATCCTGCCTGATGGTTTTAGTGCGCAGAACTGCCCTAGGCTTTACGCCTAAGGTTCACTTGTCACGGCCTAGCAAGCTTGCGCAATGGCAACGAAATTCTAAAGCCTGTAGGTTTTGATAGAGTGACCTTTTCCTAGATGAGTGGTTCTTAACCTTCCTAATACGGTGACCCCTTAGTACAGCTCCTCATGTCGTGGTTACCACCCAACCATAAAATTATTTGCTACTTCATAACTGTAATTTTGCCCCCATTCGAAGCACCTCTCACCGCTGCCTCCCACTCCCGAGTGAAGGGAGCCATGTTCTGCTGCCACCCCCTTCACTCGAAGCACTTACCTACCTGCTGCTGACGCTGCTGCCGTGCTGCTCTCACTGTTCCTCCCGGTAGACTGGCTGCTTTGTCAGGGGTCGTGTACTCACTCATCTGAGCTCGCCTAGAATGAAAAGAAAGCGAACGCGAGGAAAAGCGCCCAGAAAACGCTCTGCAAAAGTGAACGCGAGGCAAGTCGCCCAGAGGGTCCTGGGGAGGAGGGCGGTTGTTGCGGGTGGACAGCAGGCGAACCCCGGTGGAGGCTCAATCGACTTCTTCGGGGATCACGAACCACTGGTTTAGATGGATGGGCCTTATAGGGCTAACGAGCCCCATCTGCCGAGTTTGTCCTTCTCCTAAGACGGTTGCCCAAGGACTATCGAGCTCATTTTGCCCGTGAACACACGGGGTAAAGGTTAGATATCTGCAGCATGGGTGACCGTGCTGGTAGCACAGACCACAACCGCTGAACAAATGCCGAGAGGGACTATCGATTCAAAAATGACAATGGGTGCATCCGGACGTGCGTGTATTTCTGTGTCCGTGTATTTACTTTTCTGTACATGTGTCTACGTACATTTGAGCGTGTGTACTTGTTTTCTTGTGCTTGTGCGTGTGTGCTTATGTATGTACGTGTACCTGCGCGGCTGTGTCCATACGTCTATGGCATGCATGCATTTTTGCTTGTGTCCGTGTGTTTGCTTACGGAGTGTATGTGCGTGTGCTTGCAAGTGTTCGCGATGTTTGTATCTGTTATTCCTCGATACATTAACATTTGAAATGGAAGTTTTATTCACATTTATTTTGGAAAACTGAATTCCATGCAATCGATTAGCTATGATCTAAAGTTGTACGATGGCAGTCTGACCAGTGGTTGAGTACTGTCGTAGTAGTAAGGTAGCCATTGATGGAAAGACAAACACGGCTGCTGTAAAACTTGTCACTGCAATTAGTATCAGAAAGACACTGATTTCAAAAAATGCCTGAGTTGATGCACCGATGAGAACTAATCCGCAAAGGAAGGACGTAATAGCTGCCAGGAAGACGGGCAAACCAACAGCTGATGCTATCACACTAAAATTTCCAAAATTAAACAATTGAAATCAATTCGGATAGCAATTGAGAAAGTAGTCACGAGCACACAAGTACGAATCTGAATAATTCATCATGAAAACGAAAAATTTTTTCTCTCATCAGTTTGCATTTGATAATTTCAACGATAAATAATAATGATAATTAGTTGGAATAAAAAATTAAAATGGTAGAAGTGACTACATTAACGTGAAATTTATTTGAAATAAACGTAACCTGAAATCATCAGTTTTATGAAGTCGAAAACCAACAGCAAAATGTAGGCAATAATCGAAGCTCATACCAATTGTCAGTACAATTATCGTAGCTTCAACAACATTAACTGTCCAACCTTAAAAACTTTCATTTTATAATTAAAAAAAAAAGAAAAATTGGAAATTTTTTTTGCAACTTACCAATCCAAAGAACGATCGCAATTGTAACAACAACAACAGTAGCAATGCAAATGACCACAAGGAGTGATAAGAGCAGGTGGAAAGTGATAAAGATCACAACAACCAGGCTAACAACCAGGGATATGAATACCGAAATTGCGGTACCATTTAGGATACGTTCCAACAAATCATATAATTTCATTATGCTACGAGCAGTTACAATTAGTGGTTTGTTAAATTCTGAAATGAAGTTAAACGATCAAAAGAAATATCGATTGATTAGTTCGAATTACTTTTATCATTTTGGTTTGTTTTTCTTTTTTCACCCAATATTTCACTATCCTTGAATTGTAGCAAATATATTGAAGGATTAATTTTGATTGATTTTTCACATTACAAACTTAAATAAATTTTGGTTTTGAAAATTTTCAATTCAGTGGACTCTATATTTCATTGTTTTTCCTTCTTCAAAATTAATTATAATTGATTTCATCAAACTTTACTTAACTATTTGGTATTTTTCAAATTAAATGAACAAAGAGGTTCGATCAATAAAATTTCAACGCCCATTAAAACTAATTAATTACATACACACAACATGATTATTCTCAATGTATAGAATAGTGAATGGGAAGTGCAAAGGTCAATTGAAAAATATTAAGATTTACCGGAGAATTCATTAGGATTCACGTTCACGTTGTGCATGAAGTCAAAGAATGGTTTGAGTTCTTTGAAAATAATTGAGAAATTGAATTTGCTATGCGTTGAAATGAAATATGCCAGAAAGACGCCATTTTTATCAAAGATCGGTCCATCGGTATCTCTTTGGTTCAAATCGTCAAATGTCGGGAATGGCGTTGTACGGTCGAATTGCAGGAAGCAACGTGCAAGCATAGCGCCGGACTGTGATTTTGGCTGAAAGGGAAACGGAAAATCGGAATGCGGAATATTTGTAGTACGGAAAATATTGGTAATTTTCAAGAATTTTTAGGTTTTTTCGTGCTTAATGTAAATAATTAAATAATAATTAATTCTGAAATAATTAAATTTTGAAATAATTTATTTGAAGAATGAATCATTAATTCTTTGCATGTTAATGAACGCAAAATTATAAAGGTAAAATTTCCTTTTAGAAGCGTGAATTCATTGCTGAAATCCAATATTAAAGAACTGATGAACTTTGATTTGGTCATTTGGTAATATTTTTTTTGATTAAAAATTATTGAATAAAAATTTTCAAACTGTCAGTATTTCAAATCAAGAAATTAAACAAATTAAAATTACTAACAAGTATCGATTTGGATTTTTTTGCATCAAATCGTCGGCAACCTTTTGAAGTTGTATTCAAATTTGTCCATTTAATAAATTCATCAAGCCACAGCCTTTGACTTGCTTTCGAATTAGTTTGATTTCTGATATGTTTAAGTAATTTCTAAAATCAGCAAATATTAATTCAAGAACTGTCATCGTATTAAACTGGCAGCTTGTTCAATTTTAATTAATGCTTTACTAATAAATTAATTCAATTTCTGAGTATTAAATTTTTAGAAGGAACAAATAAAAAAATTTTTTTTGTAATTGTGAAATTTTGTTCAAGTATGTCTCAATTATCAAAAGCAACCATATGGAAAATTTCGTGATTAGCAATACCTGACCTGAAATTCCAGTAAATGATTAGCTAAAGCATCAGTAAAATCAACATCCAAACTTAATGATCCTTTTTTGCTTGGAACCAGCAAACTTTCATCCCTGCAAGGAATTAAACTTTTTAAATTTAAAACCTGTAATACAAGCAATCAATTGAAATTCATAAAATTTGACAATCATAATTCTGCTGAATTTGCAAATAATTCATGAATACTTTTGAATTTATTGAGGTTAAAATTAATAATACAGAATGCTGAAGAATGGCAACATTGAGGTATAGCAAAATTATTCGAAATTTATTCTAATCATTTAACTTCCTTTTTCCATAAATTTCAAATTACTCACGTTGTTGGCTTGACACCCCAAATGGCTGTGACACTCACTTTTGGTTGTTGACCGTTCGAAAAGTCAAACATTGTCGCAGCGTTTTCATCAAACCACTCGTAGGGATGATTGGAACGTAGAAACTAAATGATTACTCTTATCAATATCATCAGCATCACCATCACTACTATCATCGTTAACACCAGCGTCACGATTGTTACTACTGCCGTTGTTCACAGTATCACTATTATTGCTACCATCATTATCATCAGGATCCTCATTAATACCATCATTATTATCAGTATTACTACAACTATTGCTACCATTACTATCACTAGTACTACTGCTATCAGTACTGTTATTAACATCAATAACTATCATCACCACTATTATTAGCCCTGTATTACTGCCATTACTACCTTTGTTATAATCAGTATTATTATTAATATAATCATTCTTATCTGTATCACTACAACTACCACTATTACGCGTCATTATCACTACTACGATTAATTTACCTGTTATGTTTAATTGCACTCGCTAAGATGAATTTATCTGATTTGTTTAATTATTAATTAACTAGCTGTCCATTTGTTATCTTAGATTATTAATATCCTGTTATGTTTAATTGTATCCATAAATCCATAAACTACATCCATAAATTACTAATTAATTATTTGTATCCATATTAGCACTCCATTGTTTTCATATCTGGAAATTTTCGATCAACTTGTGATTAAGTGATTTCTGGATTAACTGACCTGAATTGAATTTCTTTCCGGTAATCTGATTCCAGGTGTTTTAACGATTGCATAAATGGATACAGCAAATGCAGCAAATGTCAGTAATATCAATGGTATTCGAATAATACGTACAATGTGCGGAATTATTTTGCTAAATACAATATCGGAATTGTTAGCAGCGAAGTACCATAATTGATTAACTTGACATTTCAGTTTTGAAGTAAAGAATGTGGGTGCGGTAAATGATTCACCACCTGATTCAACAACGATAATTGCAGCAGGCAATATTATCATTAATAATACATAATTCACTATCATTAAAGTACCAGCATAGATACCAAAACACCTGAAATTACCCAGATAATGAAATATAAATGTTGGAAATGCTTGAAATGAAAATCAACCTAGTTCGCTTACAAACTGAATTCGTAATTTCAGTTAAGATTTCATTATTTGATCTCTTTTCTTAATTTTAAATTGAGATTTAATTAATTGATTTGTTTAATTCTCAATTGGTTAATTCGAGATAAATATGCGACCAACCTGAGTACCATAATTTCAGATGCAAGATTGGCAAAGAACGCTACAGCAGTGGTTGCTGACGTGACGAACATCGATATTGCAGCATGTGATACTGCATCACTGAGACCCGACACCACCTGCTTACGGTGATACTCCATTAGCTGAAATTCATTTTCACTAATTTTTTAATAATAAAAAAAATGAAGACAAATTCAGACTTAATCTCACCATTACTATCAGAATCACTATCACCTTCATCATTTTCATCAGTATCACGATTGCTCGCCATCAGCAATATCATTATTATCATCAGTATCATGATCGCTATAGTTATTATTGGCAGCATCATTATTATCGTTAGCATTACTACTATTATCATCGCTATCATCAGCATCACGATTGTTATCATCATTATCATTCGACATCAAGCAAAATGCATGAATGTATTTGTCACCTCTTCCTTATCATAATTTCCCTCCTTTATATTGCTTGCATCACAATTTAATAACATCGGTGACCACCGCTTGCTGGAATCCTGAAATACAAGCCAAAGGTCAGTGTGTCATCAATCCCTGGATCAGTGCTCAGAGGGAAACATTTATCTAATTTAAATGAACTTTCTGTGTTGAAAAGGCAGGTACCTCTTTATGTTTCCGATATTGGTGGATGAAAAGGAATGCATCATCGGCACCAATAGCAACAACAAGTGTCATTGCAAGTAAATTCAAAAATGGAAAAAATTTGATTCCAAAAATCACCTAAAATATTTTACAAAGATTTTAATAAATCATTAATTACACCTTTAAATACGTTTTCAGGTCTGAGAAACAATTAAAAAGAACTGAATTTCTGGAATATTTGTAACATCCAGTAAAACATCAATTTCAAGGTTAAAGGTGAATTCATAATTTGTCGATTTTATTTTAATTCAACGATTTTTATTCTGGAACTAATGATTTAGAATTTTCGGTTGGTTTTTAGTCGATAATTGCCAATAATTAATTTAGCTCTGATTTTCACTGTAAGATTTCAATTTGATAGAATCAATTAGTTTGTATTTGAAGATCAAATGGTTTTTTGATCATTGCAAGCCAGGGAAAATGGTGGTTGGAATGTTAAGGAAACGATCATTTAGTAATTCTGATCATTTTCGTGATCAGAATTCTTGATCAACTTGACAGTACTATTCCTGCAGAGCTGGTTGATCAGAGTAAATATTTTCATTTCCAAAAATGTAACAGATTTTCAACAATTCCCGGAATCAAATTCTAAAAATTTGTTAGGATGTTACGGTAATTTATATTTTGTTAATTTAATCAGCAGTCTCTTTTGGCGTGATGTCAAACGCTGGTAATTTACTACTTGAAAACTTAATAATTAATAACAAAGTTGGAAAAAAGTTCATTAGCAGCTGAAATTTTTATAAGCAAAAAAAAGTAATAGAAGTGAGGGAGTTAAACGAACCGCATAAACGAAGAATGCGACACCAATTGACAAAAAAAATGTGGCAGTGATGCAAAGCGTGACGAAGAAACTATCGGTGTATATGAGTACGATAAGTACGACTAGAATCACTGCAACCGTGGCAAGACGTAGATCACGTCGAAGTTCCTGCGAAAATAATCCTTCTTTAACGCCAAATTGTGCTCCAACTAATTTCAGTTCATCATCCATGTAATCATTTTGGAGCTTCCGTAATAAACTGGAATAAAACTGAAGATCTGCATAGCCATCACTTGATTGTTGCACCTAGAAATGACGTACAAATGGAATTATTGACGGAGAAGAACAATGTAGAAATAAAATCATTGACGTGGGAAAGTGACGTGGAAATACAATCATTAGGAGTCAAAAATATGACGTTAAAATAGTGCTGCATGTAAAAGTGAAAAAAAACTGCAATTTAATTATGTGAAATTCCTAAATATTTCATAATATGGTTGTAAAGTTCGAATGTATCGAAATGCTTGAACAAATTGAATTAAATGAAAAAGAGAAGAATCATTTAGTTCGCTTGCTGCCATTTCATCAATGAAAATAAACAATAACCGGCAGAACGACGGCAACATGAAAGGGTCTATTGGGGTCACTGGGTTCATCAGGCCTCTGAAATATCATATTCCTGAACTGTTTAGCAATGGGTAGTTGACATATTAGTGATGAAGCATCAGATTGACATGATAATACGAGCGATTTGAGCACACCAATGCTGAAAATTATCGCTGAATTAATACCAAAAATTACTTAATTAAATTTTGCTAATATCCATTTCCGATCAAGTAAATCGATATTTTGCAATTAATTCAAAGCGAAACTTACTCCGAGGAATTAAGTGAAGAACAGGAATTTGTTATATTTGCCATATTCAAGCAGGTTGTGTAATACGGTAGATTAAATGAAAACGGTAAAAGTTTCAGATTTGTTGCATTCAAACCATTCGAACTAATTTCACGATCAATGATCGAATCAATCATACATAATCGCTGCATTGTACGAACACTGAACAACTGCAGAAAAAAAAGAAAAACTAAAATTAAGCATTTCTCTTTCCAAAAAATGGTCGAAATATTTGAGATGGCGAAATTGCTTCTGTATTTACAGTAATTTGGGTGGCTGTCAATCAATAATATAACCTTGGATCTTCTGTATTTACAGTAATTAGGGTTACTGTAAGTCAGTAATATAATACCGTAATACCGCTGAAGGATCCTGTATGTCTTCATTCTGACTACAATCAACAATGTAATTCCGGCAATTCGACAATGAAATAGCTAAGTATTTCTTACGGATTGTGTGTGTCGTAATTTCAGCTACTAATTAGTAGCATAAGGATGATTTATTTCTCTACCACAATTAGCAATACGTAATATAATAACAGGACATCTCTCACCGCTCATTCATACCGATATTGTGGAAGCCACTAGCAATAAAGTAGCGGGATAGTTGTTACGCTTTGTGCATTTCTTTGTTGCAGTCCGCAACATCTCTTACGGATAAAACCCGAAGCATTCAATTCGATTTAATTGCGATTTTTTAAAAAATTTCTCAATTTTAGGTATATTTGAATAGGAAATTTCACTTACACTACTAAACGATGGTACTTGGAAAATCAATTTCGACAATAACAATATACTTTCATAGGGAATTAGAGTACCAAGCGCGAAATATTGCTCGCACACATCAATTAACATTTTTTCGTCAATTCCTTCACTTGCAACAGGTCCCCTGCAATCGTTAAATTTTGGTAAATGAAATTCGATGTCAAAGGAAATTTCCATTTTTAAAATGATAATTTCAAAAAAATCCTACTTTAAAATTAATTTTAACTTAAATTTCTACTAACTTTTTCAGCATTTCACTCTTTATCGCACGTTTGTTAACTGATTTGATATAATCTCTTTCGACAGCTTCATCCATCAAATTATCCACTGCTAATCGTTCATTTGACAATAATGTATTACGACTTTCAAATCCCTCAAATTTAAATTACTTAATGTTTAAATGAATTTTGCATACAATGAAAATGTTACGGTAATACAAATATTAATTTCAAATATTTGAACTAAATAATAAGATTTGTTTTCAAAAATACCTTTTAGTCGAATATCATTATTTGATTTCAAAAAAAAATTTTATATTAAAGTTATCGAATTGATCAACTTACAAGTGATGGATTGAAAGCAAAAGTATCATAATAAACGACCGTTGAATAAGCCGTTAAACATAGCGAAATTAACACAACAATGATAATGACATAGCGGGAATAGTTAAGCAGAAAGTTTACATAACTGTAAGAGTTTAAATGAAATTCAAAACGAATAAATTTTAAATTTCAAGTTGAAGTTGTAGAAATAATTTCGTTAGATGATAAAACACGAAACTGTTCGGTTGATTCCTCAACGAGTTCCTTCGTTTCCATCGTTTTTTCACAACTTTTTTCCAATTCGCTCGGAAAGAAGTTGTGTTTTTTTAACCATTTTTAGGCGAACCTTCATCAATTAGATGATATTGAAATGACATTTGCTAAGCTAATTTCATTTCAACATTAAAATTGTCATCATGAAAGAAAGGGACGGAGGGAGAAGTAGAAAGAGAGGGAGAGAGAGAGAGAGTATCATGGTGACAGTCCCAGAAGGGTTGACAATACAGTTTCGGGAACACAAAGCCTATTCATACCGTACAGTTGTGCCAACAAAATCGTCATTGCAGAAATAATTGAAATAAAATTGAAATTTTCACCTGTCTCGCATGTCTGTTGTCAAATTGAAAGAAAAATCTTTCCATTTCATCATCCAATAAAACTTCACCTTCAATTTTGTTACATTCAAAGCAAACAAAATTTTACATACATTTTTTTCAAATTCGAACAAATCACTTGAGAAAAACTACGCGCACTGTTAAAAAAATGAACGTTTAAAATTTGAAAATTAACAATGATAACTGATAACATTGCTGATATATAGTTGCTACTTCAAAAAAAGTTTTGCCTCGTTAGCCACCTGTAAATAAATACACCATGTGCTGCTTAATTAGCTATTGCAAGAATGAAAAAAGACAGACAATTAAAAATAAATTAATAAATTGAAATATCAAAGTTGGTACTCAGTGGAGCGTTTGATTTACATTTAAAAAACAAGCATAAGACAAAATTGCACTTTTTATTTTGGTTTGTTCACGATGACCAATTTATAAGAAGCAATCAACGTGACACATTCGGAAATTTTAACATTTCTGAAAGTTATCAAATTTCATTTGCTTTATAATTGGGCGGAAGAGAAAAAGAAAGTGTAAGAAAAAGAGGACAATGTTAAAATAGCTATTGAAATTGAAGAAAGCATTGTTATGGATGGCTTATGATTGTTGGAAAATTTCTTCTTGTCAAATGTCATGAAATGATCAGGCTTTTCCTCTCTTATCGTTCTAATATTCGCAAACTTCAACCTTTTGCATCATAATTTCAACTGTTCGTTATTTACAATCATGCTTGCTAATAGTAGTTCTTAATAGCTTAGTAAATTAACAATTTATATTAATTGCTGCTTGGCAGAATGTATTGATGCTGTGGCATATTAGCTCATTGTTGGAAATGATAAATGGCAAGAGATGTCGTAATTATAGTAGTTGTAAGAGTGAACGCAGATGGGTTAAATGAAAATAAATTCCTTCTTTATTGTTGTCCCTTGGTTGGTCGATAACTCAGTGAAGAAGAGTTTCCTCGTGTCACCCTTCTTCACAACAATTCTCCACTTTGCTCGGTTTCGAGCAATCTGTTTCTAGGTTCTACCGCATATATCCTTAATTTTGTCGGCCGACGTTTTTGGAGATCCTTCGTGAGGTCTTTTAACCTCTCTCAGATACCAGTCGAGGACTTTGATTGTTCACCCACCATCCTACATGCGGCATATGTGTCCAGCCCATTTCAGTCTGCTCTTTCTGATTTCCTGTGTGATGTTGGATACTCCATTTGGCATCTTATTTCTTCTCGTAACGAAATCCTTCGTTCTATGGCTCAAACGGCCACCTCCAATTTCTGTATTTCAGCTTTTGTGGGTGCCCACGTTTCACATCCATACAGTATCGCAGGAAGGACCTTCGGTTTAATTACCCAAGTTTGACAAAAATTGTTGCATGTCATGCAGGATGAAAGTGCTGTTTAGGCGATACATTCTAAACAAGTTTCATCATCGACGATATTTGATAAGATAAATAAACAGCTGGACGATGATGGGCGATCCACATTCTGCTCATTTAGTGCTTCTCAGTCAAGAAGTTCAAACTATTAGCAAAGAGGCATTAGATAATATCATTGGTAACAGCCCATATAGGCATGTTACAACAAATCAGTGGAATGAACAGACTAGAAACAATCACCAGCAATCTAGTGAAACTCGAAAATAAATTAATAAATTGAAATTTCAGATAAGGTGATGAGTGGGGGTTTAGCTCAGTGGTAGAGCGCTCGCTTTGCATGCGAGAGGGCGGGGGTTCGATCCCCCCAACCTCCATCGGCTTTTATGAAAATTTATGAAGAAACTGGGTTCCTTTTGCTGCCTCCCCTGCTACCGCAATTTTTTCCATCAACCAACTAACTTTTTTTTTAACTTTCTTTTTCTATTTTATTATTTTGAACTGAAGAATTATACATATGACCGATTGCTATTGAAAATGGCAGGACAATAAATCCGAATTGATCCTTTCAATTTTGAAATTAAACCACTGATTACTTTGCTTCGCAATAAATTTCAATTTTGAAATCTTTTTCCACGCTAAAAGTGAAAGAGAAATATGAACATGATTTGATGCGACGTGCTGATAGTTGTTGCCTTTTGCTTTAATACTGTCTAACAATTATCGTACATTTTGAATGAACTAACTGTGAACATTTTGAAAGCTTGAAATCTGTCCGTTTAGCTATTGCTATTTTACTGGTCATTGGCTCAGTTGCAACTGCATTGTTGACCGTAGACTGAATCAATATTTCACCGTTGACTATTGAGTACCACCGAATGAATGGCCACTGGTCATTCATTCAATTGTTTCATTATTGTTGGCCACTGATCACTTCCCAAGCTATTCACTATTTGCAAATGTGTAAATTTCAACAACAAATCGAATAACGAATGACTAAGTGTACACAGCGTGGCTTGAATGGCTCAGAAAGAGACTTTAAAATATTTCTGAAATTATACGATTGAATTGACTGACCGGAATTGAACAATTGGTAGGACAGCTTCCGTTACTGAACGATTGTAATAATTGTTCAGTTCGTTCAATACATATATATTTTCAAGCATATTTCAAAATTACGAAATTTTGATTGCAAAAGAAAACGAAATTGCTATTTTCGCCATGAAAGCTTCCAGGAAATTTTTGTAAAGAAATGATTTCATTTGCATAACAATGATCAATCAATAAAACCGATCAGTACTTCGGTATGTTATTGTGGAAAAAGAAAAACTTTCACGAAACTTTCGCTAAACAAGAATGACATGCTCATGATAGAATTCCAATGAAACCCCACCTTTTTCGAAAATTTCATTTATTTAGCAAAAAAAAAAGGTAAACTGAATATTTGAATAAATTAAAGAAAATTTAAATTTAATTTTCTGAAAAAGTTCAAATTTAATCATTCGAAGCTCAAATTTCATTCATTTTTCTCATGATAATTTTCAATTTTCTGTCATTTAATCAAATATTCAGTTCAGTTTTTTTTTTTTTATTTTAATTTTATTAAGAAAAAATGATTGTTAATATTGCTTTTCAGAAAATTCCTTTCCAGATGATTAATTTAATTTCAGAAATTGGAAAAATTAATGAAAAGATTGATTTGGAACTTTCAAATTATTCATTTATTTCTACTAGTTTTTACGATTCTGTTAATAATTAGCAAAATTAAGTTCGAAAGAAAACAAAAAGTTCAACAAATAAAATAACCGGAAGTTGGTCCATTATTCTCAAGTAAACAAAAATAACAACTAAGTAAACAAAAATAACAATTAAGTAAACAAATCAGTACACAAGAAAAAAGTATCAAAACATTCTGCACAAATGTTTCGTGCAAGGGCAAAATCATTTGTATTGTTTTTAATCAAAGAGGCAACAATTTCAGGTATTTTCTTGCTAATATTCGAATTCAATCCTAAAATTTTAACTGAAATTGCAATTCGTACTCAAACATTACTTCAGATCCAATTCGAACATTAATTAATCCATTTTCATGCATAAAAATTTCATTCAAATTTAAATCTATTCAAATGTTACCGATAAATAAATTGAGTTGAAACAGTTTCGAAAATGAATTTTGATTGAATTCTAAGAGAATGGAAATCAAATTATAATCAAATTCAAATACTAATTAGTTTAAGTTTAACTAGAAGAATCAGATTCAAATTCAAAAATCAGTCCAATACAATTAATTAGAAATTTAAAGCGATGGAATGTCAAATATTAATTAAAAAATGAAATTCGAATTAAAGTTAAAACTATTGCACTAGCATTACTAATTTGAAATGACACGTCCTCGACCACTGCTTCAAAAGTCATATTGGAATTAAATAGTCAAAGTGTACGTGTGAATCCAATTAAAATTCTGGTTTTTAAAGACTAAAAAGCACTATGAAACATTAAACGTCGAGAAAAAGAGTGCAATCAATTCTTCTTTCTCATGTTTCGATTTGATAAATTTTAGTTTTTTTGCAAATTTAAAATTTCAAGTAAAACAAAGAAAATGGAGAGAGAATTGATTGAATGAGGAGAGCGCAGTGAAAGGAGGAAATAGAAGCCCAGAACTTGTTGGGTGCGTTGAGGGCATGGCAGGCATTGCACATTATGAGCCTCAATCTGCGACATTTATTTCTGCAATCCATTTCTGTGTATGTCAATGTATGTGTGTATGTCTGTGTGTTTCTATGGCTCCCACAATATACCGCATTTTCGGGCGTTTCTTTGACCATTTGTTGACGGTCATTTTCATTGCCATTTCCTTTCACCTTTTGCTTCTTTCTTCTCAGTGTCACATCAATATTCGACGTTTACATTAATGTAAAAACCAACAAAACTTACATGACATGACCTTCGACCTGCCAAATAATATTTGATCATTTAATAGCTTATTAGGACTAGCTTTCTTCAAACGTCTCCTTTACCAGTGATCCTTTCGACTTTTAGCTTTTTTGTAGTAGCAAGGATTAAAAGGTAAAGATAATAATTCTAGCCAATGATTTTTCTCCTCTCACCTTTGACCTTTTTGCTTGAATTCTTTTTTTCTCCCGACCAATGGCTACCTCAACCTCCATGTTTTAAAAAAAAACCACAATTTTCGATAAGATAATTTTTCTCCTGAGCAATCACCAACATGACCACTTCGTTTATAACAAATAAAAAAGTTTGGGAATAAATTTTGTTAACCTAATTCAACCATTCACTTAATTAATTGATCAATAGCTCCAGGATATTTATTACTTAATTCATCGTAAAACTCATAATCCATAACTTCGCCCCAGCAAATAATCAGTTCCTAATATCGATTTCGATCATTAATTGGAAAAATTAAGAAAAAATAAAAATTTTAATTTAGTAATTTTTACACAAATTTTTTGAATAAAATTTTGTTTTCCCCTTTTTCATTTTTTATTTCTAAATTGGAATAAATTCATCCAATAAAAATTCAATTCCATATTTAAATAAAATAACTAATTAAATGGTTATAAAAGATAGATTAAATGAGTGAAATGTCACTATTCGTTTTTAAACGATTTAAATGATTTTTAAATAAAAGATTGAAAAATTCAGTAGATTTCATTTTTCGTTTGGAAATAAAGCTCATTCGCCATTAAATTTTACATTGGAATTAAATTAATTAAAGGATCACAAAATTAAATTCAACAAATCAATGAAATACCATGACAGCACATTATGATGTGCAACTGAGAAAGATGGAAATTTCAGTTAGTTAAAAAAAAATAAAGATAAAACTTAATTTAAAAAATAAAATAAAACTTAATTGAAAAAATGTTTTAACATTGCAAGAGTGTTCTAATTAGCTTTGCCTTTCCTTTCATTTTACTGAAGTTTCAGATAAAATCCTTTTAGTTTAAGAAAATATTTTCACACTTCAAGGGCATATCGACAGCTCTGCCATTTTTTTCCAAAGTTCATCTGTCACATACTGTCATTGTAATACAGTATCCTTCAGTTACAGAATTGATGAATTGAAAAATCATAATTTGAAAAAATGATAATACATTTTCATCAATGAAAATAAATTTTTGTTTGGAAGCAAAATTTAAAATTGAAAAAGTTTTTTTCCTCGGCGTAAAAAGTTGAAAATGAATAACAAAAAAAAGCTGAAAAAGAGAAGTTACTAAATTCAATTTTAAAAATATAATTCAGAAAAGTTGAATTAGATTAATTAAATTGAAGCTAATTAAACAATTATTAATAGTTCCGCGTGAGTTCCGCGTGACATTAATGATTTAATAAGATAATTGCAAGATTTTCATTAAATACTAAAATTAAATCTTGCAAAAATATTTCAATTTCGAAACTATTTTAATTGAAAATAATAAATAAGAAAAGTTTTACACACCCTGTCATTGAATAAAATGATAATGACAGATGGCGACAATAGAAATTGTTAGAACAGACGCACATAAGCACGCACACACACGTATAGATGTATACACAAACAAGCAATTATAGGTAAACAAGATTGTGTTTATTACGTTACACCTGTGCTCCACCTATCGCATGGTGATAATGATAAATGAGCTTATGCTATAATATATGATATTACTGATGAAATTTAGTTCCGACCTATTCCATCAAAATATAAGGGGAAATGTTGACTTCGACTGTTTCATTATTATTCCTGAAAAATTCAGCAATTTAAAAACATCGGAATAACAACTCAAATAATTTGTTGACATTTGTATGATATCATACGGTATAACAGTGATTACCTGTAGGTGAAATTCCATCCTATCCAGTCACTGAATATTATAATATCTCGTATGTAGAATGCAGAAGTTATAGTTTCGTATGGCGAAAATTCCAATATAATACAGTTGGAAAAAACTTATTAAACCTAACCCCTCATTATCAGTAATACTCTACTGCATATGTCAAGCTTCTTTAGGTTAATCAATCCATTATTAGTCATACTGTACTGTATTTGTTTTTTTATATCACTGAAAAAATGAATTTACGACGCATTCATCCGTAACTAACAATAAGATTCTTCGTTGTAATAGAAATTTGTCCATTTTCAAACCGACTCATTCGAAATAAAATGCAAGTGATTTTTTTACCTTTAAAGAAAGTGTTCTGTTTTTCAACGAAGTAAAAGATTTTTTTATTCCAAACCATAAATATGTTTAGCATTTGCTGTAGTAATATCAGCTACTTTCATCGGATCTTCATTCATGTAAGCAGCAATAAGCTCGCAAATAGCTGCTAAAGCGCATGGTTCATTTCTGTTGAATGATGTAAACTTATGGAAGCTTCTTGCTTCATCAGTTATACAACTACGAATATCTGGCGGAATCTTCTTGTCATCAATCTTGGAATACATGAATGGTGCATCAGTTTCCAAAACAATTCTCTTTAGTGGAATTTTGCAATTGCGCAACGCATACTTTACACCATCATCGCTCCGGTCCTTCCACAAATAACCTGTAACAAAACCAGTTAAGTAAATAAACAAGAACCTAGTTCATTTAATAAGACCTTTTTAAAACGAATAACGTTATCTTTTAAATTACACCAATTACATCGACATAATGAATACTTTACAACAAAAAAAAAAGAATGTCCTGTTTGTTTTTTAAATGAGTCCTAATGGTCAAATAATCAATCAAGTTCAAATGTACTTTGTGTAGCAAATAAATTTTACTTCCAATTTCAAGTGTAGTAATCCTGATAGAAAATGTACAAAAATATTTCAATTTAGATAACTCAATCTAACATTCTCTTCCTGTTCCCTTTCCAACAAGCTTTTTCATTTTCCATTTCGCAACTTTTATCGTGATGAAATTGTCGTTATCATCATTAATTCAGTACGATTTATGCCAGCTAAATGTTTAAATTCAGGCTCCTTACACGATTAGATTGATCAATGCTCACCCGTTAATCCAATATAGCATCCCATATTGACATACATTTCAGCTTCTACGGCTTTGCCCGTGAAACAATGTATAACCACTGGAGGTAAATGCTCCTTGTACCTAAGACATACTTTTTTAGATTTGAATCTGACTTCTTACTCGATATACTGTAAAAAAAACTCGGAAGACAAATCACAAATGTGTTTTGTAATATTTAATGTCAACGATATCATATTTTAAATCACCTGGTAAGAGCAGCAACCATATCTTCATGTGCATCTCTTTCGTGAATAAATAATGGTTTGTTCAATTCACATGCTAATCGAAGCTATAATGAGCAAATACTAATGAGGAAATCACTGTAGTTTTCCTTCCCTTTTTTCTAATATGGAGATGTCAACAAATTAGAAATTTTCTGAATTTACAAATTGTTTAAAGATTAATGAAACATGTAACGCCATAATGACTGATAAAAAATGAAAAACCCCACTGAAAATTACGACATTAAAATGTTTCTTTCTTAGACACACATGTGTTGATATTATCATCGCAAAATATTTACTGAAATGCCTCCAGGTAAATTCGATAGTTATCCAAAACGATATTGATAGGGAAAAAGAGTTACACTTAGATCTTTAACCACCTGTTCATTGAAGACCAATTTTTGCTGGTCTTGCGGTGAAAAATTTCGATTAAAATCGAGGCCACATTCACCAACTGCTACACAACAGGGTTCAACGCACAGTTTTTTTAACTCATTTATCGCATTGTCATCAAACTTTTTGGCATCATGAGGATGGATACCTTCAAAATCCGATGATTACATTGTCCACAAGATGTTTCACAAAGTAAATGTTGATAAAATTAAAGTACTACAGGAATGCTAAATAAAAATCTGATAGGCTTGAGTTTTTAAATAAACAAAAAAAGCAGTTATTAAGATTCACCAACATAAACTATCTATGACTAAATAAAATATTTTCATCGACTAGAAAATCTTGTTTATCATTTTTAAAGGGTAATACTTAAACAGTATTGAAGAAGCTAGAGTTTCAAAATACCTGCCGTAAAATACAAAAAATTAGGGAACTGCCAAGCTAGATCTCGGGCTTCCTTGCTTTGTTCTATAGATGTTCCCGTAACCATTATCTTGCACAAACCTGCAATAAAACAGCAATAAAATTACTGCAAAAAGAAATCTTTTTTAAAATATAATAAATATGGAAAAGTTTCAAAAATTTCAATGAATGCCATTATAGAGTGCGCAGTTCTATTCTGGTTGTTCAAGTAATTCATATATAATTACGAACCTATACAATTTCATGATAATTTCCTTTTCATTGATTAACAAACCGGTTTCACCGAATAACTGGTTGCAACAGAGCAAAAAGACAATAACAGAAGAATGTAAATCCATGTATCATTATATTCGTTCATTTTTATTTGAAATGATAACTTCGAAATAACCTATTCAAATGACCTGCTTGTTTAGCTCGTGCAATAACTTCATTTAGATCACTCCGGAAGCTAGGATGACCCAAATTAGCACCAACGTCGACCAATTTGTAACAAAGTTTGCTATACATACTGTATATTTTCAATGTATACGAAATGTCTGAAATATTAAGGGATAGAGACAATGATGACGGGAGAGAGAGAGAGAGAGAGAGAGACAGCGAGCGTTATGAATATACTCCAACGAATTACTTCATTTTTAGTTATTTTGTAAAAATTTGAAGTTTGTAAAAATTTGAAGCCTAAAGCATTACGGGCTTGACCATGAAAAGATATAAGACTTTCCCTTTGAACTAATTCATTTACTAACATTGTCGGACATCACCGAACCACCTAACAACGATAATTAAATTTATCATTGATAACTTAAAACAATCACTGAAATCTTCCAATTCCTCGTTATTATCTTTGCCAATTTAAAGTGTTAATCTGTAATTCATTTTACCAATCTTTCCATTCCAAACCACTAATTAACCTATAATACTTATGTGACAATGTTTCCGTGCTATTTCATTCCATCGCCTCTGCTTCTTCGTCTCTATCAATCTCTAATATCTCCGAAAAAGAATGCTACCTCGACCCATCTCTTAACCTCATCCACGATTTCTTATCAGGTTATTTGCCACATTGGATTAAATTTACCCGAACTATGGTAATTGCGTTGTAATAGGTATCATGAAGGTAAGGCGCACATTTAAAATGGGTGAATTGTTAGACTTTCGCAGTGTGGTAGATTTGCCACACGTGCTGGATGTCATGTTACGCGTTGGTCATTTGTCACGTCATCATTTTGCACATATTGTTATTTGATTTTAAATGTTTTATTTGATGGGTTTTTTGACGGAAGCTTCTTGTAGTACGAGTAACCCGTGGTTACATAATCGTTTCGTGCGTATGATTTTTATTTAATCTAAAATATTTTGTGATGAATTTTTCAACAAAAATGTGTGAACGTTTTTGTTGTACAATTTAGGGAAATTGATGGTGAACCGCCTTAGCAGATAAGGAAGAGATGGAATTGAATTCGCCGAATAATGAAACACGTAAAATGATGGATACACTTGTAGCTGGATATCTTGGCAGACAAAAAGTAATTTAAAATGATTCAAAGAATTGCTAAATTCTGTGAGATCAGTAATATCACTTGTGGTTTTACTTTTTTTGGTTATTTTTTAAGCTTTATTTTGCTAGCTTTCATGAATAACATTATGTTTTCTCCCCTACTACTTCAAGAGGATCGTCACTTTCGGTGTTTTCAACTATCCAACTTCAACAAGCCTAATTCATTTTGTGATTAGTTAAAATGTTAAGCTCAAATCACTTCAGTGTTTGTGAAGACTTTTGAAAGTTCAGCAAAGTAAATGTGTCGTTAGAAATGATACCTTTTTTTATTTTGAGGCACTAAATGACAGTAATAGTCATATTTATAGTATTGGGAATCGCTGAAATGTCTTATGAATGAATCGTCAATTTTACATGCAGCACAGTGTGGTGGAATGTCAATTATTTTAGGTGATACTGTACATGGAAAACATCTGGAGGAAATCATCATTGTATGTTTTACCAATTTGTTTGATGTTGCTAGTGTACTTCTTGATGTTATTGATTATTTTTGGTGGTTCATTATTATTTTTGTTCAAATTTTCTTCATGCAGTTTTAAATATATTTAATGGTTTTAATTAGTTGGACACTGAGCAGTTTTTTGATCGATTCAGTATGAGTAAGTGTGTTTTGATGGTTCAGGTCATTCAAAATTCTTCTTAACTGCGCTTTTCTTTTAATATTTCTTTTTATAAAAATGATAGAGTTGTTTGATTTTTGTTCCTTTTTAGTTATTCAATGAATATGGTAATTTTGGTCTAAATCCAGGGTTGCTTGACTTTGGAGTCAGGTTACGGTCACTTGCAAACGAATTTACATTGTTGACAAGTACCGGTGTACATTGGTCTGATGCACAGAAATTATTTTACGGCAAACACTCAGTGCCATCGTTGGTTCTTATCTTCTAGTTAATTAAATTTTTTTTGAGATTTTCATAATCAGACTTTTGATGATAAAGTATTTTACCATAGATGTTTTCTCTTTAATTCCCCCCGACCGAGTCAAATATGTTATTTTAGTTGAATTATTTTAATTTCAGGCGAAATCATTCACAACAAACTATACCAGTAACAGCTGGTGAACTAAGTATTTGTGATACAAATCAGAATATGATACCTGCCGCAAGTGCCGATTCAATGACTAGTATTTCGAGTCATCACAGTAATGGATCCGCTTCCGCGAGAAGGTATTAGAAATTATATTTGTGATTCCGATGAATTCTATGAAAACTACTTAACTTTAGCTGAAGCATTATGGTGATACGTTTAATAAGACAAATAAGTAAATATTTTGCGATATTTCGGAGTTTCAAAAGTAGTTTTCTGTAACGCTTGCAAAGTACGAGATCATCAATTTCCCAGTCCATTTTCACCCTACGGTGATTTTTTTCGCAATTAGCAATCGCTGTTCTAGTGCAGTTATGACAACATAGGCTAACTGCATGGAGGAAATGATTAGGCACTGATGTGATATCCTAAACGCACTTGTAGTCTCATTTTTCCATATCAATTGTCCGTGTAGTACTGAAGCTCTCAGCGTTGTTACTTGTTATAAGCTCATTTAATTCTCAGCTGCTTACTTCACTTCACATACCTTTTATATTTTGCGAAATATTTGCAGAAAATGCACTCAACCAGTGAGTATAAATACTAGAAGACGAGAATTCGTGAAAGAAGTAGTTGAACCAGTTGTACATACAGCCCAGCAAATCATTAATAATGGAAATGGTAGTGTCACTGATCTCAATTCATCGCTTTCCGGGGTTTGTTTTATCATCATTCTTTCAATTTCAAAGCTGTGCCGAAGTTTTCTAAAGGCTCGTGAATTGTTATGCAAGTTGATTTTATGCTCATTTCAAAGGAAATTGTTTGTGTGCTTAAATATTTTCTTGTCAGCTATCAGTGATTACAATTGATGAAAATGCCGTTGGTACGTTGGATCGTTGTATGGCTCATGAAAATTTCGCTGAACTTATCGAAAGTATCGAAAAAGATTTCCCGGATGGATTTTTTGATTCTTTCCCCAATTCGGATAATGCGGAGTGCTTACATGAAACAGTTTTTGATGTTGTATCATCGCAGTCGAACGAAGCTCAGCAGGTTGCAATCTAAGTTGCAAGACGGTTTTCGTGGCTTATCAGTTTATTCGTTTCAACCGTCAGAAAAACAGCTTTTTTTATTGTATTTTATTCGTAAAATACTGTGTTTAATCCAAAGTGGATATCCAGTATTACTAATTAAATCGGTACCTGATAATTAATGTCGTTTGTTTGAAGTTAGTACAATAAAGTCGTGGCACAAATCTTTATCGTCCAATTTTTTTATTGAAGCATTCTTTATTTTCAGGAATATGAGCAGACAGATGGTGATGGCCAAAATATGTATAATATTCCGCATTCAATTGCAATCGAAGACTCAAAACCATTGTGCTTTTCTACCCCAACTAAGCTCAAAACCCAGGAAAAGTTTTCCACACCGCCAGAATCTTTCGTAAGTCCATTGAAATGTGTTAACAGACTATGATTTGTGTTCCTATTCCTTTTTAAATTCGGATTCTTTTTTAGAGTCCGAGAGCAGCACCAAATTTGAATACGAGTCATGCGCAACCGAAAACTATGCGAAAGAAATCGGTAAAAATATTTTGTTTGTTTTCCAAAGCTCAAACGATTTTTGAGACACCCATCTTTCAAGGGAAAAAAGTTCACATTCAACATATTTTCTCGTGTGGAAGACGAAAGTTCAGCATCATTAAACTTGGAGTTTTTCCACTTTGTTTTTAATGGAAAATTTTTTATTACATCTTTACGCAATTCCGAAATATAACTTTTATACAAACTTATAGGTTGTTGCCGAAAACGCGCTGTTCAGAGATCGGGTGGAAGTTGAATGTCCTTTTATGCCGGTTGAGGAAAGCAAAAAAGTAATTGATGACCTTACGCGAGACTTATTTCTTTCGTCAGAAAATTCCGCAAAATCCTGTGACGATTCTTTCGGCAAAGCAAAGTCAAGGAAATTAGAAATATCTGCAGGTTGGCGGAAACTTGCTGAATTGTGTGATGAATCAAATAAAAAAGGTGTAGAGAACGTGGAGCAGAAGAAAACGCCGAAAAGCGAAAATTTAGAAACATATCAAACAACAGACCAAAAGCCAAAAGATAACAGAGCTAAATTCCCACTATCTACTGATTCAGAAACTAGGAAGAAGGTACGAAATGAAGTTAGTATTCCATCATCTGCGGATAGTAATGCCGATATTACCACTCATCAGATGGAAAAATATGTGGAAGTTGAGGTGCAGAATGCAAAGTCCAGTTCAAAATCATACACGGAACGCGAAATCGAGCTGCTATTTGAGGATTTAGACGAACAAGATTGTGGAAATTTGCGTATACAAAAGGCTGATGAATGGAAATTTTTAAGTTTTCCTCATTTTGTATCAACAAGAGAAAACAATAAGGGATCAGAGGATAGGGATGAAATTTCAGGGGGTGAAGATTCAACTTCTTCATACTGTGAACGTCAAGCCTCAACGAAGTCAATTTTAGATAAGAAAAAAAGAAAACCGAAGCAAAAAGTAGTAGGGAATGACTTTTCCGATGACATCAAAGTTTCTGGTATTAAGAAAAAGCAGTTCGGCGAGATGTGTGTTAGTGCACCTTTACGAGACACTGAGAGACAAGGGCATGGTTCTGTTGCTGCAAAGAGTCCTTCATATAAAATCTCGGACCAATATAAAAAGCAAGAAAAACTCAACAAATTGGAGGAAAAGAAAAAGAAGGAGTTCGTAATGAAAAAAGAAAAGGAAGAAATAGAGCGACAAAAGCGTGAAGTAGAAGAAAAAGAGCTGAAGAGAGCAGCTGAAAGAGAACGAAAAAGGAGGGAAGTAGAAGAACGTGAGGCACGTGAAAAAGAACAGCGTGAAAAACGGCGCAAGGAACGTGAGGATCGTGAGAAATTGAAAAGGATGAAAGAAACAGAAAATAAACTGAATAGCAGTTGTGAATTAAAAAAGCAACGAGAAAGATCTGTGGATAGAAAGTCGAAAAAAGATCAAAAAAGTGCTTTCCAGTTAGACTCAAGAAGTGAGGACGGAAATGAAGCGAGCATTTTGGACAGGCTTTTTGGGAATGGTGATAGTTTGAAGCTTGTGATGAAGATTTCCGATAAAGAAGAGGCAAAAGGGAAGTCTGATGAAAATCGTACGAGGTAGCTTTTTATCCTATTTTGTCTCAATTTTCAATGAAGCTCATCATATTCGGCAAATATTCAGCAGATGTTGAATTATCATTTACACCCAATATTTTAGGTCCTCATTGACTCAAAAAAATGTCGGGAAAATAAAGCTCGTGAAAGAAGACTGCCGTACAACGAAGGAAAAATTAGAGCGTTGTGGTGATAGTAAGCTAGCGAAATACACAAAGGTAACTTTGCTTTGTGTTGCAGTAAACTGCATCGTTGCATCAGTTTTACTATCGATTGAATTTGTAGTATTCCATTGTACTGGGAGATCTGTAGAATTCCTGAAGTAAAAATATGGACTGTGTCACAGTACTGAAGTCTGTCTCACTCTATCAGTTCTTTTCTGACCCACATTTTACTTACTTTTCTTACAGGAAAGTGGTTCGAGTCAACTGGATGTTGTGGATGATTTTTTCATCCCTGTTGTTAAATCAGGTAACTCAATTGTTAAGTCCTTCGATTGTCTTGCTAAGAATTGTTCAACTTGAAGTGCATGCTCTGCTTTCAATCGTAGAAATATCTTTTATGCTATAAATTTGTGAATTGAGTTCCAGCTTTGCTATTCCTTTTCAACGGACAATTTTATTATTTTCCAGAAGGCTTGGAAAAAAAATGTTTATTTTTAGACACGTTGCGAAAGGAGAAAATATGTGCCATGGAAAGTAAGTCATGCAAAATTGCCATGTCAGGGATTAACAAAGGAAGGGAAAATTTGCTGGTTGGCGGTGGACATTCAGCCAGAGGTGAAAAATGAGTTGCCTATGATCTTTTTTTTTTGCTGTTTGCATTGCATCCACCAATAAACTTTCTGTATTGGAAAATCAGCAGTCCTTTGAAACTGGGTAGCGTTTCAACGTACATGCGGTAAGCGTACGTTGAGTGGTGCGTTAGCTTCAACATTCTCATCTATCAAGGGCAATAATAGGAATTACGGGTTATGAAAAATTCTGTTTTTTCAGTTGGTATGGTACTGGAGAAGGCAACACGGATACGGACAAAATATGAACATGAGGAGAAACTGAAGCAGGAATATCGGAAAGTGGAGGGTATTCGACGCACATCTGTTTCGTCTTCGGTAAGCTTTTTTTACTTTTTCATGTTAAATCTTTGCGTTTTCTTTTATCAGGATTTTTTTAAGGAGCATACCAATCGAAAAAGGATTCTGGAAACGCCAATTTCAAAAACGGATCTTTTTTCGCAGCTGCTGAAATCTGATTCATCAGCACATAATGATTCATTACGACGAAGTGTTTCTGCAAAAAATATCAATAGCTGTTCGGAAGCAATTGTACCGGTGGCGACATTAAAAATTCCGGTGTCTTCAAAATCCACGACTGCTGTTTGCTCTTCTTGCTCCGACTCCAGTGGATCGAAATCACTACATCACGGTGAATTATCTGGTATCAGCTTTCCTACCGTCCAAGTTAAGAAACCCCGTCTGGATATGGCAGCTATTGATGCCGTACTGCAGACTTTACATGGTTTGGATAAAGATTCTTCTTCCTCTTCGTTTTCTGCGTCATCTTGAATTAATTTAATGACTTTTTATTTTTTTCTTTATTTTCTGGCTATGTATCGATGAAAAATTCACCAAAATTTTATTTTTATTTTTCCCTTAATTTAATTGAGTGCGAAAGAATTCAGCATAAATATACTGACTTGATGTTATGTTGATTCTTCCAGTCTATCATATAACGGCCCTGCAGCTATATCCACAATCTCTTTTACTAGATTTTTGTTCAAGATAAAATTCATTTATTAGGAATGATTGGCGTAGGAGAGTGGTTGTTTTATAATATTAGTTTGCTCCTTCTTCGAATGATCTATATATTTAGCTTGTATAATCATGCCTATCTGGAATTTGTAAAAATTTGCTAAATCATATCGTTAGGAGCTTTGTTGTTAAAGACAAAATCTCATTCATTCCTAATGATATCATTATGAGCTGTAGAAGATGGTTATTTTCGAGTATTTTTTTTCTTCATATGAGCTCGTAAATTTCTGCTTATTTAGTGCTGCCCTTGTCAAATACTGTCAACAAAAATAGCATTTTTGATGGTGATTGGCATTTGTATTGTTTTTCAGATTTATTCAGTGCAAATTATTCCATTATTTATTGTCTTTTCTTTCATGGTTTGTTCAGGGTTATTAATTTCGTTTCAGATATTTTTTAGATTTTTTTTTAACAATGGTTTCTTTCGGTTCAAAGAATTGTGATATTCTGTCGGAAAATGGGTATCCTTCCTTGTTTCTGCTTTTAATCACTATCATATAATTATTTGATAGCTTACCAGTAATTGTTCAAATATGTTTCATTAAATAAAGTACATGCAGTCTTTGCGTGTTTTTGTATTTCTATGAGAAATTTTTTAATAATATTCAAGTACCTTTGCAATTCATGCGTATGATATTAAAGAAATAACACTTGAACTTTCACAATGTAATTCGGAAGGAAATCTGAGAAATTCAAAATTCAGTATTAGAAATTATGTCAACATTATTATGGAGGATATTGTCAATTCATCAGCACTTCTGATCTAGGATGATGGCAATTGCTGCAATGGTTCCGAAGATATTCACTTAATATGATGCCAAGGTATGTTTATTATAATCACTAAAAAAAATGATAATAGAATGTCTTAATACCTTACAAATTAGCTTATGCCGCAGAAGATTTGACTAAGCAAGGAAGACAAAATACTATCAAGTAGAAATTGGCTAATACAATTGACCGGAAATCAGACCAGGTATATTTTTCTTACTGCTGTTTATAGTTTATTCCATAGTACAGGATTTGACTATTTCATCAACGAATTCAGTGAGTGCTGAACGAATTTATGATCAAAGTTGTTTTTTTCCTTAGCGTTTGTCCTGCTAGGTTGCAGGGTCGGCTACTGTGGAGCATCGTCTTCGTGCTTTCGGCTCCATAGATGCAAGTTGTTTTGGACTGTAGGCGATCACTTTATCTTCTTATCTTAAGTGATTTTTGTTGTACTTTTTGTCCATTTCATCCAAGTGACAGATATTTTTATTGTGTAGTATTCTTCTTTCATACCGCCATTGTCGGAGATTGTTGAGCCAGGGTTTTTGAAATTGTTGCATCTTATTCCTACTATGAATCGGCGAATTTCTGATCAAAGTATCTTTGCTTAATGACTGTGAAGTGTTTTCGAGTTTCGTTTTCAGAAACTTGGCCAAGATTTTTGCTTCATTGCATTTTGGACGTTATCTTTGTACAAAGACACCCAAAGAAGCAGTGCAAATGAGTGATCAATTCAACATTATTTCACAGTCGTATGGTATACAAAATATAACACCAGGGGTGCATCGTGTCTTACTCATTCATCCACGGATACGTCGCGGACGTTTCTTTGATTTAAATCCTACAAAAGCTAAGTTACAGTTGGAAGAAGCAGTTGCATTGGTTAATACTTTGCCAAATTTCAAAGTCATAGAGTAAGTTTCCATTACAATAATTATTTTTTCATTGCATAAATAAACTTAGAATGGTTCCGCAAAAAATATTTAGGCGTGTAAAAACGTTGAAATATGTTGTATTTCTTATTTGTTTTCGTATTTTTTGAATTGATCACGATTTTTTTTATTTCTACCAAGCATCTAGTGTAGTCAGCATTTTAGTTAGAGGATCCAAAAATTAGCTTGTGCTAAGGTTTTCAAGCATTATGTTTTGTATTTAGTACGACCATCAAGCTGAATCAAGCGTTCTAACTTCCGATGAAGACTTTTAACTCCTAAAAGAATACCATCTGATAACACGTTTAAAATATATTAACGCTTTCGCAGTATAGCTATGATTTGAATTGGCTTTTAACAGAAAATTTCTGAACTGAATTAATTTGATGGTCGGATTTGTAATATGGATTTGTATTTCCGTAGGACTACGGCGGTAAGTACCGATCGCTCAACTAAAAAGCATCGCCTTTGGGGTAGTGGACGAATTAAACGGGTTATTTCTCTTAAGGAAGAAATAGGTGCCACAGCATTGATGATTGATGTTGATATTTTATCACCCAAGCAACAGGTTTCTTTCCGCATTTTGTTAGATCTGGTCGTGAAATTTAGTCATTCCCAAAGACGTATACTTTTTCTGAAAATACAGTCATTTTATCCATGGTCAAACCTCTGCAGCAAATTCTTCAGACTTCTTTGTCTGTAAAAATAAACTCGCAGAATTCGAATGAAATTCTTTTGAAGTATTTTTCATATTTAGGCAGAATTAACGTCAATTTTTCGTATACCGATATATGATCGTTACA
The DNA here is from genome assembly GCA_013365335.1 of Madathamugadia hiepei. Classification (NCBI taxonomy): domain Eukaryota; kingdom Metazoa; phylum Nematoda; class Chromadorea; order Rhabditida; family Onchocercidae; genus Madathamugadia; species Madathamugadia hiepei. Next base: position 32,883 of record JABVXS010000140.1, read on the forward strand.
ATGTAGTATTACTCATTTTCAAGATGTTTGCTAAAACAAAGGAAGCTAAGTTACAAATTCAGCTCGCTGAAATTCCTTACATAAGGTTATTTTCGAAACTAAATTTTATCTTTTGTTGGCTTTCTGGGTTGCACATTTAAAATGTTATTTTGACTTTTTCGTTTGAAAAGTTTTGAAATATTTTTTTTACAGGCAGCGATTATTATCTATGTGTGAGTTACGCGCGAATCCATCTACTTTTCATTTCGATATCTCCGACAAGTCGAAGTTTGCCCTCTTAATTTAATTTTATAAATTTCGAAAAAAAAGAGTAAACAGCATGCATTTCTTTTTGGAACATTTCTCTATAAGCTGGGATGTTGTTTTGTCCGTAAAATTTATCGTAATCACAATGATTAATGGCGATGAATAGTATTGCTTTAAGTAAAATAATCAATCTTAGTTTTCATGAAATAAAAACCAAATCTGAAGTGTTGTGAATGTTTGGGAGGAATGAATTTCAGCAGAGAATTTTCAGAGGTGAAAATTTAGAAATTTTACGATTTCGTGAGCAGCATTTACAAAAATGCATAAAAGCTGCAGTAGAAGAGAAAGCTAATTTGCGAATTGGTGAAGCTCAGAAGAATATACGGATGGTGGTTGCTGTAGTTGGATATACAAATGCTGGTAAAAGTTCATTGATTAAAAGGTTGTCTTTAATGTTTCTTATTTTTTGATCATAAATGAAAGTGGGAATCATCACTGAAAAAATGGGCAAAAAATAGTTTTGGAAAAACAGCTTTTTTGAAGTTCTTGAATTTTAGTTGAAATTTCGACGAAAATTTTTTTCCTCACCTTAATAATTCATCCTCGGTATTCTTGATTGTATTTTATTATGATTCTTTTCAGGTTAACGAAAAGAGATATATATGTTGAAGATCGTTTATTTGCCACATTGGATACCTCACTCCATGTTTTTCGGTTACCATCTGGTTTATCTATACTTTTGGCCGATACGATCGGATTTATATCGAATCTGCCTACTCAGTTATTGGCATCCTTTCAAGCTACTTTGAATCATGTTGCGAATGCTGTTAGTTTTCCATGAATTCATTCATGCTCATTCAAACGAATATATGTTTCAAACCTATTTTGCTTTCAGAATGTAAGTAGTTGATGTGGAATTACTAGTAATATGATGTGAGTTTTCCTGCTATCATGATTAATTTGATTTCAGGATTTATTGTTGCATGTAGAGGATATTTCGAATCCAGACTATCTCACACAACGTGATGTTGTAATGAAAACATTATCATTACTCAATATTAAGAAAGAATTGCTGGACTCAGTCATACGGGTTGGAAACAAAGTTGATAAAGTCGATCGATTGTCTACAAGTGAACCTAACTTTTATTATGTCTCTTGCGCTGATGGTCGTGGACTGGTCGAGTTGATGGCTGCTGTTGATAAGGTAGCTTCATGCTTCTCATATTCAAGCAACTTACATTACTTCTCTAGTTTTTTATATTTTTGTTTAAGTGCCTAAAATTTAACTTTATCTGGCTGTTTATTAATAATTAAAATTGGAAAAACCGTAAAATTGGCATGAATTTTTTCCAATTCAAATTTATTTCCGAAAACTTTACAGAAAGCGTTAGCAATAAGTGGTGTAACAGTTCGCCGACTGAAATTGCGTCCACATTCAGAAGCATTCTCATACTTGTGTGATCATTCCTTTCTTGTAGGTCGCCCACTTCCAACGGAAAACAATGAATATTTGTTGTGTAATATTATTATGAATGAAAATGAATTTAGCAAATTCCTAGCGAATTTTCCGTTCTCAAAAATTTGAAATTATAAATTTATAAAATACATAGAATTACTCAGTAACAGTTTGAAATTATCATTCTTACAGAAGATTGAAATTCATTTATTAGCAACGATAATTGTGGACAGAAATTTTCTTCAGATTAGTTTAAAATTGTTTTATCAATGAGAATACCCAAAATGTAGTTTTGTTTCGTTCGCGATTACCATTTAATCAAGCGGAATATTTTCTTTCTGATTTGCTTATTACTAGTTGCTCAGGAATTTTGGTAGAATCATAAAGTGATATTAACAAGTCTATAATAACAGCGAAAATTAGGAGCTTTCTGATGTTGTTAAGCTTTACACGGTCCAGTTTTGCATTATTCAAATTTCATTAAATGCCGTTGATAATCTTTTACGATTTAGTTGCATCAGTAACAGTTGCAGTTTGGTATTTAATTCCCGCATAATTTAAAATTCTAAAAAGCGAAATATAAGAAATGAATAAAGATTTTCGATCGAGTTTTTAATGGTTATTGCAGTCCAATACTATCGCTCTTCCACATATTTATTTATGATCTTCCTAAACGACTAACTTTTATGTTGGATTTCGAAGCATTGTTGGGTCATATAAATTAATTTATTAATTTTGCAAGAGTTCTCAATCTAAAATAAAATAAAAAATAATTTCTCTCGATCGTAAGCGGTCGGTTTCCCGACGACAGACCTTTGCGACGGGTCGGTCGGGCAAATATCGTTTCATTCGCATGCTAGGGCGTTATTCATAAATGACCATGAACAAGACCTGGTATATGCGAATCATGAGCAAGGGTATCTGGCTTATTTACGCGCACAGACTACACTCCTCAGTGGTGGACCCTACAACCACGTGGGACAAACACTAAGAGGAAGAAAAAGAGTTCTCAATCGTCAATTTTTATTTACCCTTTGTATTTTAAAATATAGCTTTTTAGGACGGTAATCATCTTATGAATCCGCAGAATTCGCGAACGCTATGGCAAGTTTCTTAACTTTTCTTTTTTTCAAATGAAGTGTCTTTAATAATTATTTTGGACGAATCAACTCTCTAATAATATATTCCAATTGTCGGAGAACAGGAAGATCATCTGAGATTTTTAAGACAAGTTAAATTTTTTTTAAAATTTCATTTGATAAGCTTTTAAGTCTGTTCAATTTTTTATTTTCTTGAATATTTTAAAATAAATTTATTTCGGTAAATTCAAAAATTTTTGCAGCCTATTTTTGCGTTACAGTTAAAAGCCAGTATGGTAAATGTAACTTCACTGCAACCAATGGATGATTGGACTAAATTTCGATGGCATTTAAAGGTTTTATAGCACTTTGATTTTTTTGTTAGTAGTATGAAACTTTTCTGTCGAATAGAGACAGTTGACTTGTCATATTGAATAATTTCTGTCCATTGTTCAAGGTAGTTGGGAAAGCGTCTCCCAGGTCAAATGTTTGCAGTTCTCCCACTATGCCTTACGCCATTTTCATATTTTGCCTGAGCAGAATTTCAATTTAAACTGGAAATCATGTATTTTAGTACACTAGATGTCGATAATTATGAATGTTGCAGTTGAAATGTACAAATTGTGGCGAGGAACTGGAAAATTGGCAATACGTCATTGTGGAAGTAATTCGTTTATTATTGCAAAATTACGATTTCAGAAACTGTAACTGGAGAGGAAACGAAGGGAAGCAATATCAATTAGTAGGAAATTACTTCATATTTTTTCTTCATCGCTCATATTGTGAAGTTTTCCAGGAAAAACTTAACATACCTGGAAGCAGAGGAACCGCAAATATGTTGGCAAAATGTAAATTGTGTAGCAGGGTCAATTCGCTTGGTAAGTAATTGCTGAAAGAAGAAAATGTTGTCAAAAGTTATTTTTAAAAAAAACTCAGCCGATGACTAATCCTTAAATGCAGATTTCAGTTTTTCAAAAGAATATTTTTCAACATCAGTGATATATGTGAAGCTTGTAATATGATGGAAAGAATTTTAACTCAGAGTATTTTTTCATTTTAGTTGATTGCTAAATGTTTTGCTATTTCTACAGAAATCGTAAGCGATTCGTTCCGACCGTATGAAAAAAATAATGATTATGATGAATTGATTCGATTTGATTGTCGTGGCTTAGAACCAACCGATTTTGATCCACGAGTATGTTGTTTTTTTTTTTTTTTTTTTCAATTTTCTGAGTTATTGAGGTGAATTTTTCGTTTGGCCCGATGAATTTTCAGATCGTGCGAAATCTTGTTATGTTTTTTCGCATATAAATGGTAATTTTAGTCCGAATGGAGAGCTGTTGGGACAGAGTCATCGACTGTTTTTGAAAATATTGATCTAACTGAAAAGGTAATCACTCATTTCTTAATTGTCATAATCGTTACTTTAAACCTTAATACCTACCCAATGAATCTTGTTATAAACGATATTTTGAGTTATTCATTTTTGTTTTAGGAATATTACCGTATAGTTATGTCACAAAATGATTTAATTTTACATTTTATCGTTTTATTTAACGCATTATTTATTGAGACAGTAAAGTGATCCACAGAACAAAAGTAATTCGATCAAATAAAAGGCAGGTTAATTAAGATGTGAATGGCAAAAGCAATTTAATGGCGATTGTTCATGGAAATCACTTGAATAGTTGCGTTATTATGATTTTTCGTATTGTTTGTTGCATTTTAACTGAAGAAATAATCTAATTATTATAATTATGGATGTAGGAATGGGCGGATTATGATGAAAAAGCAGCACAACCAACGGAAATTAATGAAATTCATTGTCGATTCCTACTTTGCCGAAAGTAATGAAAATATTTTTCTCTTCTTCATCTTTTATCTCTCCGATTACCTGAAATTTGTTTTGTTTTTTTATGATCAGCAAAATAATGGGATTATAGTTTGTTTAAATGTTTGCAAGTCTATTCATCTTTTTTCACATGCATTTGCATCAGTGAATATTTTCAGTGTTCTTGAAAATAATTATGAACTGGGCAAAATTAAGGTTTGGTACGATATGGAAATGCTTAGAAACCAATTCATAATTCTTTTTTGATTGATAGATTTTGCTTAAATTTTTATTAATTCTTAATTTATTAATTAAAACTTTTTTTCCTGGTTCAAAATGCTATTTTCAAACTGTTGAAGGTAACGTCATTAACTGCAATATTTGGCAATTACAACAGTAAAAAAAGGAAATGGAAAATGAAATTGGGATTTCTCATCCGAAAATTTAGCCGAAAGTCTATCATTCATTTATTAAATCTATTTTGTCAACAACTTTTGAAAGAATCGAACATGAGATGAAAAGAGACAGCAATGGAAATGTGCTGATAATTTATTAAAATTTTCATATTTTATGGCTATCAATTGTCATTTACTACAAGCTTCGAACAAACATTACCAACTGAAAGGTATTAGTTGAAATGCAAAAATGTCAAAAAAGTTTCGTTCATTTTCTCCAAAAGAAATTTATGAAAAATTTTTTTTCGCGAAATTCTTTCCAAATATTTTTTAATTTTTTTTAATTCCCTTCATTTTATTGCGAATAAGGTCGAAGATATTTTGAAAAATTTACTTGGTAAATGAACCATATTTTTTTGAAATTACACATGTAGTGTAATTAATTTTAAAACAAAAACTTGTTAAATTTGTGATTCGACAAATTATTCGAAGCTTTGCCATTTTTCATTTTTTATCAAGCATTAAAAACTGGCCAAGTGAATGGGGGATGATAATGATGGAAGAAAGGATTTGAAAAAAAGGTTGAAGTTTATCAAATTTTAATTTCACGAATTGTTTCAAGCATTTCTCGTTTTCTTTTTTTATCAATTATTGAAAATTAGTTAACGAAAAGGATGATTTTTATGGCTGAGGCGAGAAAAAAAGCATACAAATGAACTACTAATTCCTTGTACTTTTTTATTGAGCTAGAACGAACTGCTCAATAATTAATAACGATAATATTACAAGGTGTGTGGAAACCGCGTCCCTCCGTGACCTTTGCTTCTTACCATCTGTCCGAGATGACTGTTTGCATTATTGGACATCTATTAGTTTTATCTTGCTTCATTCAAAAATTCGACTAAGAGAAGTTTTTTCACAGAAAAAAAGAACCTTAAGGAAAATTTAAATCAAAAAAAGTTCAAAACGAGCAAAAAATAGTCGTTTAAATGAAAGCATAAGAATTGACAAATCATAATTTTATTGAATTCGTCAACATTTCCAGTACTTTCAAATCTTATTACCTCAACAACCTGTCATTTCAATATTTCACTGCTCGATAATATTCCATGGCAATCTGAGATTTTATTTCATCCAACATCATTTATCAATCATGAGTTTTTTCTCTATTTAATAATAAATTAAATTAACAAAAGTTTTATTTAAAAGTTAATGAATATTCCGATTAAAATTCAAACTGAAGAAAGGAAAAAATTTTTAATGAGGAATAGAAGTTGAAAAGGCATAATTTCATTAGTTTCAATCAAAATGAAACAGTTTCCCATCCGTAATTACCGTAACCAAAAGTTATTTTGTTCATTTTTGGGAAATATTTTGGTGCAGAATTCTGTAATTACAACCAATTTAAGTGACATGAACTGAGTGTCATCGAAGATGTCAAGGATGTTTTGATGCATGTGACATCAATCATTCCATTCATTCTATTCTCTTACCATAATCGTCCTTTTTCTCGGATAACAGTACCTCAACGATGAAATGGAATTAGTGAAATGACCGGTAATTGTCCGTTCCTTGTAACTTTCCACATTGTTCAATGATTATTACTGATTCCGCCTATCTCATATATTTCAGGTTACCTGAATGCATTTAAATATTTCGGGGAAATTTTGAAATTATTTTAATAATTTTTAGTTTAAATTCTCAAGAAAAAAATTATTCTTAAAATACCAACATACTGGAGAATTATCAATTAACTTATCGAAATAAATTGTGTTAATTAATAAATTATTGATTTGGTACGTGGTAAAAAAGTGTCACAATCAGAGTGTTTTCCAATTTTAAGTTCAAAGAATTAATTAATGAATTTGGTGAGACAATCATAAATCAGTAAAAATTTTAAAAATTGAAATGTATTCAAGTTTTTATTTTTGACTAATTAATTAATTATTCATTTCTGATTAAGGTTTTAATCATAATGCGTCATTTATGATTTTTATGGTTAGATACAGGTTAATTGATAATTGAATAATTTAAATGCAGAAACAACTTGGTGCAAGTCCGTGTAATCATTACAATCAAATTGCTTTCTACCTTTAATTTTCATAAATTAATTGATTAATCACTTTTGATCGTATTAAGATAACAACCTATTGTGACATCAAATAACTGATAATCAAAAATACTGAAAAGTTGTGGAAACGTTTCCATGCGCATATCTCAAGAATTCGTTTATTCATTTCATTCCAATACTTTTGTAGTTTGAAGTTAATTATTAAAATTCATAAGTGAAATGGTAATTAATTGTTGACAGAAAATGGAATGAAGAACAACAGAAACAATGCATTACAAAATACACATCGAAACATGAATATCAAATCAAAATTGAAATAAACAAAGTTGATTCCTTTTTTTCGAAAAGCAATGAAAATTGCTTTTATAGAAGCAAATGGTAATTGCTGAATTTTGTTAAAATTACAGGAAAGTTATGAAATTGAAAATGGACGACCGTTAAGAAGACGCTCAAAAATTTTTGCTGGAATTATTTAATAACAATTGGTCACTTCCTGAAATACTTTGCCTTATTTAAGGAAAAAGTTTTTTTCTCAAAAGTCACTGCGGTAAATTATTTTTACCAATGTATTTGTTGAATGGAAAAACGACGATTATAACCATTGGTCATCAGAGGTCAAGTAAATTATTTCGACGATGAATACTGAAAAAAAGGAAGTGAGCAGGTGTTATGTTCACTATTGCTATTAAACTAATACTACTATTACCACTATTATCAATGTTACAATTCCTTTCCCATCTTCCTTCAGGGGTCAACGCTGGAACTGCTGGCTATGGTAATATGGGATAATTGAGAGTGACCACTTGGTAGTAATTGCAATTGGATTATTCAGTTTATCACTGGGTGAACAGTGATTAATGATAAATATAACTGTACAAATGATTGACTAGAGATTTCTCAGCATCAATGGAACAACTAAATTGATGAAAAAGTTCTGCAAATTAATCACTTAAAATTTGCAATCAAAAATGTGAATAACAAAAAATTTCTAAATGCAAAAAAAAGCATTTATTTCAGTAAAAAAAGTTTAATTTGAAAATTGAAAAACCGCATTAAAATTTCTTTACGAACTTTGACGTCTGATTAGAAATAAAAATTGAAAGTCATGAAAACTTTTTTTGGTCCTCAAATTTAAAGCAAATGATTCTCGTTTTTTTTGAATGAAAATGAAACTTAAAGATTTTAATGTTTGGATGAATGTTGGAGAAAAAAGTTGGTTCGTAATTTAACCATTTGGTAAAACGAAATTTTAAAAATTTTACTGCGAAAATTAAGCAGAAATAAAGTGAAAGAGCTAGTTGAATCGGAGATCAATCTGTAATAATTATATAAATGAAACAAAAGGTTTGAATTAAAAATTGGAAATTTTTTTCAATTTTTAATTCAATCGTTGATTCTATGAGTTTACTTCACTTCATTTGGCATAACAATTACCCAAAAGTCCCGTGTTACTCACGCGTGCCTAATGTGACATTTCTTTATTAATTGCTGATTTGTTGTGATCCATTTGAACTAACTGTTTGTTGTAGTAAATGAAAGAAATGATTTCGATTTTGACTAGAATTCTTGGAATGATTGGTTGAGCAACGTGCGGAATGTAATTTAACGGCCTTCCTGGTGTCGAATGTTGCGGAACAGGCCTTACATGTGAAGTTGTTTAAGGAACCACCAGAATTTGAAAATTTCGTCGTTGTTGATGACGTTGATGATGATGATGATTGTGCAGCTACTGAATCATTTCCACGTGGTTTATGCCAACGTCTATGTGATGCTAAATTTGCAGGACAACTAAATACCTGAAATTTAAAAGAAAAATAAAAGTTTAAAGAAGGAGAGAGGAGAAGAGAGCAAGCAGTGTGATGCTTAATTTTTGAAAAATTTAACTAAATTTAAAAAAGGAAAATTAACAAATATTCATCTCATTACTGAAGAGGAGAGAGAGAGATAGAAAGAAAAAACGAGAATGAAGCAAATCATTAAATGAAAGAAAACTGCAATCTATTATTTCTCAATGCTAATTTTATCTAATTAATAGCTACGCTATTAATTAAATTAAATATAAAATTTTTTTAATCAAATGTGTTTCAGATTTTACTAAACTTGACCATTTTCTAAAATTACTTCCTTCTTTTTCCCTCCATAATAGAATTTTCGACTAAATTTATACAAATTTCTGCGCTTAGAATTTATTTTCCTGACAAATTTTTAAGAAGTAATTATTAAAAATGATTGAGGAATGGCTATGGAAAGTTGAAAAATTTAAAGAATTGCGACAACATTTCTTGGACAAATTGATCGGTGAGATAATTAGCATGAAGGATAAGTAAGATTCAATCATTCATGTAAATTTTCGATTTTAATCGGTGCGATTGATATTTCCCGGCTTTCTCCTTTTATTTGCAAATATCGCATTGTTAAGTACCATTGACTAACTAATTTCTCAGCGTGTACCTTTAAAGTTTACCGATTAATTTGTGTACTTAAATTGTGTGTTCATCACAGGTTTTTTAGGCAATGGATGGTAAATTCTCGACGCGTAAAAAGGGTACTTCAAGAATTTCAGGAGAAAAAAACGGAAAAAAGTACAGGGAAAAGCAGCAGGTGGTAGGGTCAAGAAGGTAACATTTTGGCAGATCCATCGTTTCTTTATATTTTTTTCCAAAACTTTTTTCATCAAAATTTGCAAGAATTATGAAGACGTCCATCACTGCTGCAGTCGCAAATCCTCCTTACAAAATGACTCACTGCACAATCTCGAATAAAAAGAGAGGACAGAGAAATTGCCTGGATGATTCAGTTCCCGCATGCACCTGCCACTTAATTATGGATTCTCAAAATACGATGAGAGAGGACAGGAGCAGACGTCGGTCGGTTCATCTGATTGTCACAGACGAATTGCTAGTTATACATCAGTATGGAATATAGCTTACCTGTGTACTTTATAACTGTCAAAAAAAGAAACAAAGGAAAAATGCAGGAGATTGTAAGTTCAAGGAGATATAATTTTGATTTATCCCATCCCATCGTTTCTTTTTTTTTCAAAAATTCTTTTATTGAAAAAAAATTTAAAAAAAAATTTTCTTTTTCATTTAAAAAAAATCTTTTTCCAGCAAAATTTTCATCTTACTCAATTAATAATTATGCCAAGTAATGAAGCATTTCTCTTTCCTAAATTATTAAATTAGTAAAAAAATAATCAAAACACTTTTTGTGTTTTGGATAAAAAATGTTTTGGAAATTAATTTATTAATTATACACATGAAATTGGTAATGAAATAACGGAATTAGGAAATGAAGCGATAACCTTATCACATTCTGGACAACGATATTCTTCGTGGATAATGCGTGGACAACGATGTTGTGCCAAGCGGAATACATCATCGTATCGTACCTAAAAAATTTATGGCAACCTATAACTAATTAACACTGCCTACATTTAATTCATTTTCAAACATCAAACTATTGCCAAACTTATTAAAGTTGCAATTATGACGGATAAAAGTTTTATTGAATCAATAAAACTTTAAATTCTGAAATATTCGAAGAAATTAATGTGGAACAAACAAAGTCAAATATGAATATTGTGGAAAGAAATGTCAGAAATGGATTGCCTAATGAATTTAAAGAGAAAGATAATTCAACAATTAATTAAATCCAGCTAGTGTAACTAATCTATTTCATTAAACAAATTTTAATTAATAATTTTCATTTTTTTTTTTTTTGAAAATAAATGAATACTTTGCATAAGGCACATATGCAATCACCAATAACATTCTTAATTTGTTCAATTTTGCGACGACTTTCCTCCGAAACATTTACAAAAATTGCAGTTTCATCTAAGTCAGCAGCTGCCTGAAGTTCATCAGGTGGTGGTAAGGATGATGCTTCCTGTAATTTCACCTGTCTTTTGTCTTTTTTTACGAAAAAAATTATTTGAAATTTTGAAGTTTAAATACCAAAATTGTCCAATGGAAGTTTTCAGAAAAAACCCATTCGACACTATCAACCAAATTTTTGAAATAAAATATTTAGTTAGAAAACTGGATTATAAAACAAGTTTTGGAAAAAATGAAATAACTTCGTATTCCTTTGAGGTAATTGGATTAAGTTTACTTAATCAATCAATCAATCATCTCATTTTCCGTGCAATTTCCAACTTTTCTCTTTTAGCATTTCATTTATAAATAATTAGGAAAGCATACTTTTATAAACATTCCGGAAACAGGTGAGCAGGTTTCTGAATCATCAGCTAAACGTCGTGTTATGTTGGAACGCTTTGGTCGCAAGTCATCAAATGAACGTGATGCGAGACGCTTACGTTCATTTGTCGGTATTGTACAACTATCTGTTGGTGTCTCGACAGGTGACATCACCTGTATAAGTGGTTCATCTATTTCCGTTTCAATTACATTTCAAAATTTAATAAATATTTGACAAATCTTGAGGCAAATGTTGTTATTTCAGCAGTCATAATTATTGATAAAATTTAATTATTTCCAAGGAACAAGCAAATTTGGTAACGAAGGCGAAATCACCAATGAAGAATTATATTGAATGAAATTATAAATTACAAATTTTGTGGAGCAATGATATGAATGTTCGAATTGCTCTCAATTATTGATTACTAGCCATACTGTTAAGCATTTTGATCTTTAGTACTTTGACCCTTCGAAAGATCAGTGTTTTGGCAAAAATTTGGGTAAAATTTCATGAAGAAATGATTTTTTCTTGTTAACTTTAATTATTTGCCAATTTATTTAAATGTTTTGAAATGGAAGGATCGTTGTTTCTCAACTAACAAAGTGTTTTGAAGATCTTCAAGTTTAATTTGTTCAAATCCCTAGCTTTGTAGTTAATTGAAAGTTGCAAAATTTCGGTGCTAAATAGAACCCAAAAAAATTTGAATGTAAATAATTGTTGCAAAGTTGTTTTTTTTTATTCTTATTGATGATAGCGATCGTATACCTTATTGAAGTTGGTATTCATGGCAAGTTCCATTGCAGCCATTTGATTGAAAAATGAATTTAATAAGCCTGGTTGATAGTACATTTGCAATTGCATCAGCTGCAAGGTTGTTGCATAATCGACCAGTGGATGTGTTAGGCCGCCGGTGATTAGTTGAAGATCGTGTAGTCCAGATGGTACCTTCGGTGCGGTTACCGTCGATGCATTCTGTTTATTCGAAGTATCTGAGTTGGCTTCTGGTGTTGGCCTAAGGCCCAAAATACGCTGCACCACGAAATCACTCATTGACATTTCAGCTTATCCAATTATCAACAATAAATCTCTTAAATGTTTTCACTTCCAATCCTATTTGTGACTCCAATTTCCACACACCTTCGCAGCATTCTCGCAATCCAAACAGTTTGCTTTCAATTCCTGCAAAGAATTTTTATTTCCAATGATCAAGTCTTCAAAAGTCAGTGAATTTCCGCCGAAGGAAGTATAGTATGCAACATATCAATGGAATAGATTGGCTAATAAGCTCAAACTGAATACGGTATTGCTAAATAACGATAGAGTTGTCTCAATTCGACAGAGTACTAAATTTAAAGCTTGAAAAAGTACGGACAATTGAAGAGCACAGTAAGATCAATCAATACCTAGAAAAGCGTTGGCAATTGAAATGCACTAAAAAAATCAATCATTAAGATTAAATTGAAGAAAACTGAATAAATAAACATTGAAATCTTCAAGAATACCAAAAACTTGATAACTTCACCTAAGCAAATTGATTATTAAAAAAAAAAAAAATGTCAATTTAAACATGATTTTAATGAAATAACGAACAGCAAATATCAATGAAAAATTTTGAAATTTTTACTGTAATAATAAATCGATCGAATTTTTAAAATTATGGAATTAATCGATGTTACCCACGTTCTAATTACCAAGCATCTTTATACCAAAATTTTCGACTTCGTTTGGATTTCAAAAATTAATTGGGAAATAATACGAACCACAGAAACAAATGTTAGTAACCCGCAAAAAAATAATTTTTTTTCCCATTAGAAATATAAAGGTGATGAAGAAAATGAAATTTCTTTGAGATACAAAATACTTGAATTACTTTACAGATAGGTGAAATGTTGAATTGGTTGAACTCTTGAACCTCAGCAATGTTACCCGCAGAGTAACAGAAATACCCAGCAATGTTACCCACACCGTATACTTCCATCTCTTTCCCTTTTAGTAATTTTGTTGAAAGATTCGGTAATTATTTTCATTTGCTCCACCCAGGTGATCTACCCACCAGCAAGATTAACCTACCATTCTCGTTTAACCATTCCCATTCCCATATGTCCCATCCAATCATTATTCAATTGAATTTTACGTGGGCGGTCCAAAAATTTCTCAAAAAAATTTGTTAAGAAAAAGTGAAAAGACAAAAATTCTTTTATTTTTAGCCTGATCAACACATCAAAATTATGCTAATATTTTCTAAAATGTCGGAAATTAAAATTTAAATTTAAAACAAATGAAAGGGGATGATGAAGATCAAAGGATTTTGAAAATCTGTTCGCTCAGGAAAATTTTAAATGCCATCTGGATGAATTTATTCCAAAAGCCGCCTTCTTTGATCATTTAAGTGATTGAAAAAAGGCTGAGAATCAGATCAAACACTATTTTAATCTATCAATATTTGCAAAATTACTTTCTCAGTAAAAAAAATTTTAATTCAAATATTTGGATTTTCCAATTAATCGAATTTAATTGGATGACCAATTTGTAGCTTAAAAGTAAAACGAATATACTTTTATACTAATATTTTTTCATACAAAAAGTTATGAAATTAAAAATTATTGGTATTCATTCAAATTCAAATACGAAATTGATTAAATAGTAAGGATGTAAAATTTCAAAATTCTTAAATTAGGAGAATGATTTTAAATTTATCAACATTTCATCAGTCATTAATTTTTGCTTTTTTCTTTATTCATTAAAATTTATTTCTCAAATTAATTACTAAATAAAAATATTAGTAAAAATTCTACAAATTAATTAGCCAGCGATAAATTAAAAATCCATTTAGCAAGTAAAAATTGTTTTCAAAATTTGAACTAATTGGTTTCAAGCTGGCTCACATTTAGTTAAATATTTTGTAATTAATTTCTTACACAAATTTATTCCAATCAGCTCCTTTGGTTCGCGTCGGAAAGGTGAAAGGAATTATTATGAGGTTAATCCAAAGATTTGACAGACAGTTAACATCTCAGCCAGCTTTTCAATAACTTCCTATTTGACCTTCAGAAACCAGTCCCTTTCTTGTCACTGTTCGGGAAGATTAGAGTGAATTGCGGTAAAGCAGGAATATTGTTTGTAGCGGAGTTAGCTTCCATTTTCAATTCCTTTCAAATCCTTATTCGTCTCCAAATGTTCTTTGATCCAATGGTATTTGAGGTTGTATGGAATATGAGTGGGTTGAGGACAACCGAAAATTTACGAGCAATCTGTTCCCATCTCTTCAATGTAATTCATGTCGCACCATATGACGGCGACATTGTTGTCATCCATGCATTGCTCTACTACATATTGTTTATCCCGAAATTACCAAAAGAAAATTTAAAAAGAAAAATTCAAAATTAGAATGATTGTAAGACAGCAATGATGTCGACGGTATTTCAGTATCGCTATCATCATAATCACAATTGCATTATTTGAAATTAAATTGAAAGCAAGTGGAAGGCGACAATGATTCCGATGATTATGGTGATGATGACATGATGATTATTCATGATTAGCAAATGTTGATAATAAACAAAAATATTGCTATCATTGCTGTAATATTTGTTGTATCGTAGCAATAAATTAAGCCGTTTTGTGGAAAAGAACGAAAAAAGGATATTTTATTTTGTGGAATGTAGCAAAAGGCGTGGTTGTTGTAATGATACGGTAATAAATCAATGCAAATTACTGTTTTTTTCTTTCCACTCTTAATTAATGGCCATTAATTATGAAAGACGTGTGAGTGATCCTACGGAAATTACGCAAGCGATCATCGCCACGATCTTTATCATTCTCTTTCTTTATTTTTCCTCGCCATCGAACAGCTGCAGAATTTTGCTTATTGCAAACGATCAATATTATAATTTTCATCATAGTTAAATGAAATATTCACAAGATTATGCGTATTGTTTTTCTTCCTTCTTTCCGACTTTTTTTTTTTAAAAAGTTGTAAAGCTGATGTTTGATTGTAATTGTGCAAAATGGTGCCTCCCCGGCCGGGAATCGAACCCGGGTCTCGCACGTGACAGGCGCGGATACTTACCACTATACTACCGAGGACTACACGACGAAGGTAATTGTCGCAATCCAAATTGCAAATTTCAAATTTTAAACGAATCTTCATATGCCAACTTGAATTAACAAATTGAAGCGACGGATTTATTTTTTGTAACATTTTGACGAGAATAAAAAAGTTTTGCTGGAGATAGGTTATAATAATCTAATAAAATGGTTGCAAGTGATAAATTTGGTAAAATTATAATCTTTGCCGATCACATATCATCTTTATCAGTCATGATTAAAATAATTTAAATAAATATTATCTAATAGATAATCATCATAATGCAATGGTGTGCAGGATTAGCGACAATAAAATATCTCATTACCCAACATGGAATTTGAAATTATGTCATGCATTGAGGAAGATTTTTATTAAATCATGAAATTTCAATTTTCAGCAATAAATTTCTACCGTTGAGTTTTTCCATTAATAAAAAATTTCATTGAAAGATGGAAAATGTAATGGTGCAACATGATCGTTTCCCATTTTTCAATCTAATTTGCAATGATTCAAATCATTTTTTTACAATGTTAGATGTTTGATAAGGTTAGTCATTGTTATCATCAATGATAACGTATGATTCGACATAATCAGTTGAGCAATTTCACAGCAACATTTGAAACATAATTTGAAATGAACTCATTATTTGAACTCAATGGATGACTTCAATTTAGAAAAAATAAATAAATATTTTGACATTAAAAGATACGCAACGAAAATGTCGGCTTGACAATTTTGTGGTAATTCTGGTTGGAACGGCAGATGGCCACTCGTAATGGTGGTATTGATAATATTAGAAGGAGTGAGACATGAGACAAACTGAGGCAGGTGGACCCATAAGAGGGGTAACAAAGGTCACCCGAGGTCGACAACCGTTTCTCAATGTCTCTATTCCAGTGCAGCTGACAATGAACCATTGCAATTAGCATGAACGCATTTCATTTTTTAGTGATTACTTCAAGCTTATTTCTGCTTAAATTAAGCATTTCAGCAACCTTTAACCTTTCTTCCACTACAGTCATTCATTGAAATTAACCAATTTCAATCAGTTTGATTTTTGAGAAAATCAAACTGAAATAACTGAATTCAAATGCAACAACTGTAGCAACTATATCCTTTATTTACTGACAACATAATGATAAAAATCACAAATGTAATATGCCATTTTCACTTGATTAATTAATTAATTAATTAGTGGGATTGCATGGAAGTGAGATTGCTGTTGGGGAGGGAAAGATACCGGAATTAGTCCAAACAAATTTGCATTAATTTCGGAAAATTAGCCATACAATCCATGCTGATCACATTATTTCTTTACTTTCTATGGACGGAACAGATGTTGCTTCAGAAGCAATGCCTTCTAATGTTGATGCCATGATGCATAGCCAAATCGGATAATTATCACGCCAAGCTGGCCTTTGCCTTTGGTTCCGTTGGTGGAAGAATTGTCAACAACTGTCGCATCACGACATTTTTCCATCATGGACCAATTTTAGCAACTTACACAATGATGGAAATTATTTCATTGCAATTTTAATTTCATAAATAGAACGAAAATTTGCGTTTATTTTACTTAAATGCACAAGAACTAATTTATCGATTTCCCTGCTCTTTAATTAGCATGTTTTGATTAATTATTTTGTTCAAATTATGTCTGCTGAAATTACACATTCGAAAATTTCATCGTTATAAAAATACAGCAATTACAACGATGATTAATGTTCATAAAAACATTTGTTCAGATAAACCTGCAATATATTAGCATATGCATGAACATTTCTGCATGACATACGGGTGACATTTGATTGATAAATGATTTTTAACTTTTGGCTGAGAAGAATAAAAAAAAATTTCATTGATGAAACATGGAAATTAGTTAAAAATTGAAAGGCATAAAGATATTTTAATGGTTTTGAATTCACAGCAATGTATCATGATTGCATTTGAACGGAGCAGATGTGTGTGTATGTGTGTGTGTGTGTGTGTGTGTGAATGTCTCGAAGACTACTCAAAGTTTGTTAAA